>JAWQFJ010001006.1:39279-50912 GCA_034096865.1 Theodoxus fluviatilis
TAGAATAATCACTTTCTGACACGTCTTCTCCCTATCAGCTCCTCTCTACCTCTGCTTCTGTCTCTCTTTCATGTCCTCAGTTCATCCAGGTGCAGACAGCAACACTTTATTTGTATTCAGAAAGACAACAGCAAGTTACAGAAATATTGGATTGGGTTGTTCTCCTTTTCTATTAAAAAACCCCCAAAACCCCCCAAAACCCACAAAAACAGTGTACAGTCTTTGATGATGAACAGTGTGAACATTTTTCCAAAAGGTAACACTGCAAATGACCATTAGATGTGATTACTGCTGACCAAAGTCCAGGGACTGGGGGGGCAGTTTAGCCAAGGCACAATAATACTGTGGTTGGGAGCACACCTACCTCCACATCCACTCCATAGTTCTTCTTCCCCTCCTGGTGGGCGGCGTACAGCTGAGAGAGGACCTCTGTGGACTGCAGTGGCAACATCAGTCAACTCTGACAACCAGTCATAGCGGTCACAACGTACATGTAAATGCAAGCCCTAACATCACAGCTTTTCAATGACCACAGTTCCTGATACAACACACAACTCAAGGCATTCTTGGCCATCTAACAAACCATAACATGTGTGAAAACAGAATTAACATGGGGTTTAAGCTTAAAAAGCACACACTTTCAAAGAAGTTTTCATTAGGTGCACTGGGCAAAATAAACACCACACATACAGGACAGACAGACCAACAGATATATTGTGTGAGTCTAGAGTAGCGATGTGACAGTCTAGAGTAGCTATGTAACAGTGTAGAGTAGCTGTGTGATAGTCTGGGAGGAGTAGCTGTGTGACAGTGTAGAGTAGCTGTGTGACAGTGTAGAGTAGCTGTGTGACAGTGTAGAGTAGCTGTGTGACAGTGTAGAGTAGCTGTGTGACAGTCTAGAGTGGCGATGTGACAGTCTAGGAGAGGAGTAGCTGTGTGACAGTCTAGAGTAGATGTGTGACAGTCTAGAGTGGCTGTGTGACAGTCTAGAGTAGCTGTGTGACAGTGTAGAAGAGGAGTAGCTGTGTGATAGTCTAGGAGTAGCTATGTGATGGTCTAGAGGAGAAGTAGCTATGTGATGGTCTAGAGGAGGAGTAGCTATGTGACCGTCTAGAGTAGGAATGTGACAGTCTAGAGTAGCGGTGTGACAGTCATGAGTGGCTGTGTGACAATCTAGGGGAGTAGCTGTGTGACAGTCTAGAAAAGTGGCTGTGTGACAGTCTAGAGGAGTGGTAGGTGTGACAGTCTAGAGGAGTGGTAGGTGTGACAGACCAGAGGAGAAGCTGCATGACAGTCCAGAGGAGTGGCTGTGTGACAGTCCAGAGGGTGGCTGTGTCACAGTCTAGAGGAATAGCTGCGTGACAGTCCAGAGGAGTGACAGTGAGAGGCAAGGCTACCTTGAATCCCGCGTTCTGTGCCAGGGTTTTGGGCACCACCTCCAGGGACTCTGCAAACTTCTTGACGGAGTACTGCTCCAGTCCTGGCAGAGTCTGTGTGGAGATCCAGACACTCAAATCAGGCCCTTGATGCTATGTGCCACCCACTAGTGCCCAGTCGTGTGGATTGTCTAAAGGTCACATTTCAAAAGTGAGAGGTGAGACTGTCCATTTCGACACTAAAATAGGAGTCAATCTGAAAGCACCTGTCGTGGATGAATTCATATATGTATCAATACATTCCATGATTACCAGAATGTTTTTCTCTTCTGGTAGTCCCACTGTTTTCCGCAAGTTTGCCAGACAGATCAAAGACCTATCAACTTCCACCGAGTGCAGGAGATCACAGACCATTCTCAAGGCAAAGTTGTCAAACACAAATGGGAAGGCTGTCTTGCAAGAAGGACATAAAATATACACAACCAAACCAAGTTATCTACAGGCAAGCTCTGTTGCAGAATTCATTAAGTCCATTTAGAGACATGTAAAAGCTTCAACATCAGAGCAGTCGTATTGTGAGGATTGAAAGCAATTATCAGCCAATCTGGTAAAGCAATCAGCAAACTCCGTTTCAGTGGGAAACTGTTTGGAGACATGCAAAGGCTGCAACGATACTAATGAAATGTCAAAACTCTGGCACATGTCAGCACAGCTGGCCATCTGCTTGGCATGCTCTGTTTACCGGCATGTGTAAAGGCAAAAATCTCAAAGATAAGAGAAACCAAGAACTTATATCAGCACAGCTGGCCATCTGCTTGGCATGCTCTGTTTACCGGCATGTGTAAAGGCAAAAATCTCAAAGATAAGAGAAACCAAGAACTTATATCAGCACAGCTGGCCATCTGCTTGGCATGCTCTGTTTACGGGCATGTGTAAAGGCAAAAATCTCAAAGATGAGAGAAACCAAGAACTTACATCAGCGAAGCTGGATATACGCTTGGCAAGCTCGATATCTGTGGCACCACCTCCAGGTAAAATGCGAGGATCCTGGAAGAGCAAAATTGAAAAACTGCAGTAATTCAAGAATCCAGAAAAAAAGCATGTTACAATTTGATTTTATTCACTGAAGTACTCAGAATCCATCATTGTATTCATCAGCATTCATTGCCACAATGAATTCTAAACCAATGATTTTGGTGTTAGTAACAACCTTGATACAAGAAGGGCAAAGCCCATACGACTCACATGCTTGACCTTGACCTTTATATGACCTTGACCTTCAGGTGACCTTCAAGGTCAAGGTCAAACAACTAAACCTACCAATGACATCATACACTAAGAAATGCTTTACACATTTTTCCTACCAAAATACATGTGACCTTGACCCAAGGTCATCCAAGGTCATGCAACACAAAGCTGTTAATTCAAGACATAGGAAGCACAATGGTGCTTATTGGCACTTTCTACCATGAGATATAGTCACTTTTAGTGGTTCACTACCCCATTTTGGTCACATTTCATAAGGGTCAAAGTGACCTTGACCTTGATGATATGTGACCAAATGTGTCTCATGATGAAAGTATAACATGTGCCCCACATAATTATTAAGTTTGAAACAGTTATCTGCCATAGTTCAGGGTCAAGGTCACTTCAAAATATGTATACAATCCAACTTTGAAGAGCTCCTGTGACCTTGACCTTGAAGCAAGGTCAACCAAACTGGTATCAATAGATAGGGCTTGCTTTGACCTATATACCACTTGTAGCTAAGGTCGCCATTCTCAATAACGTGGGAGAAAATTGGGAAAATGTGAAAAATGACTTTTTGAGACCACATTTATGGCTCCTGTGACCTTGACCTTGAAGCAAGGTCAAGTCACTATGTATGTTTTTTGAGGCCTTGTCATCATACACCATCATGCCACATTTGGTGTTGATAGACTTAATAGTCTCCGAGAAAAATCCAACGTTTAAGTTTTTTACGCCCGGACGGACGCCCGGACGGACGCCCGGACGGACGACACGGCTCAGTAGTCACTTTTAGTGGTTCACTACCCCATTTTGGTCACATTTCATAAGGGTCAAAGTGACCTTGACCTTGATGATATGTGACCAAATGTGTCTCATGATGAAAGTATAACATGTGCCCCACATAATTATTAAGTTTGAAACAGTTATCTGCCATAGTTCAGGGTCAAGGTCACTTCAAAATATGTATACAATCCAACTTTGAAGAGCTCCTGTGACCTTGACCTTGAAGCAAGGTCAACCAAACTGATAGGGCTTGCTTTGACCTATATACCACTTGTAGCTAAGGTCGCCATTTTCAATAACGTGGGAGAAAATTGGGAAAATGTGAAAAATGACTGTTTTTGAGACCACATTTATGGCTCCTGTGACCTTGACCTTGAAGCAAGGTCAAGTCACTATGTATGTTTTTTGAGGCCTTGTCATCATACACCATCATGCCACATTTGGTGTTGATAGACTTAATAGTCTCCGAGAAAAATCCAACGTTTAAGTTTTTTACGCCCGGACGGACGCCCGGACGGACGGACGACACGGCTCAGTACATAGACTCACTTTTGCTTCGCATGTGAGTCAAAATTCAGTCACCCCATCCCCAAATTTCTCTTTAGCTCTCGGTATTGCAAATCTGGTCAACATTTCGTGCCATCATCAGGACTAACACTGCCATCAAATCATCTCTCCTTTTCATCCCAGACATTACCACAGACACACCTTTCAAATCCTGCTGAAAAAAATTAATGAAAACTTTTGATCAAGCTGCAGCTTGGTTTTTCTTGTCAATCGTTGTCATCACTGCAAACCCCTACATGTCTACAGGTGTTGTCATCACTGCAAACCCCTACATGTCTACAGGTGTTGTCATCACTGCAAACCCCTACATGTCTACAGGTGTTGTCATCACTGCAAACCCCTACATGTCTACAGGTGTTGTCATCACTGCAAACCCCTACATGTCTACAGGTGTTGTCATCACTGCAAACCCCTACATGTCTACAGGTGTTGTCATCACTGCAAACCCCTACATGTCTACAGGTGTTGTCATCACTGCAAACCCCTACATGTCTACAGGTGTTGCCATCCCTGCAAACCCCTACATGTCTACAGGTGAGACAACATAACTCCGCCACTCTCCTTTTTTTCTATGCAATGACATCCACTGGCCTCAGTAGACAAGCAGTTTGGAGATGTTGTGTTGGAACCCCGACAGCCACAATGGACTTCAGGGAGACAAGATACAAGAGAGGACAAACTACCTTGGTGAGTGAGCATGGTAGTTGTTTCAGGGAGACAAGATACAAGAGAGGAGAAACTACCTTGGTGAGTGAGCATGTAGTTTGTTTCAGGGAGACAAGATACAAGAGAGGACACACTACCTTGGTGAGTGAGCATGTAGTTGTTTCAGGGAGACAAGATACAAGAGAGGACAAACTACCTTGGTGAGTGAGCATGTAGTTGTTTCGGGAGACAAGATACAAGAGAGGAAGTAACTACCTTGGTGAGTGAGCATGTAGTTGTTTCAGGGAGACAAGATACAAGAGAGGAGAAACTACCTTGGTGAGTGAGCATGTAGTTGTTTCAGGGAAACAAGATACAAGAGAGGACACACTACCTTGGTGAGGGCTTTGAAGACATTGACACCGTCATCGATGGCCCTCTCAATGTCATCCATGATGTTGTCTGTGGAGCCTCGGATCACAATGGTGGAAATGGCACTCTCCTCGGCATCTGCAGGGCAAAGGGCAAAGGTCAGACTGATGGCACCCGCTGACTGCAGGTGGTATCATCATACAAAACACAACAAGTCTACATGTAGGTGCAATGCTATATAGACACACGCCATGCACAAGGTGCACACACAGAGGTTTGCAGTACCTTGTTTGAAGACAATGACTGGAGTGTCCCCGATCTCATCCACGTAGACTAGGTCACAATAACCCATCTCCTCAGCAGTCGGCGTGGTCTGCCATGGAAGAAACAGAAATGAAATGAAACAAGTACAGCAAACCCTCCTGCTTCAGCATGGGAGAGAGTCTGTCTGTTCTGGTAATGTACTGCCGGGCATGTTTTCCATTACGCAGTCATCATGATGATGACCAGACAAAGGCAATATTGGAGATGCCTAATCTCTTAAGATGAAAGAACATACATGACTGAGATGAAACTCACTTGTGGGACACATCTGAGGTCACAGTGAAATATTTCACTGGAGAGATAAGAGACACAAAAATAACCATGCACACCCCACAGCAGGGACAACACTTTCCAATGACATCTTCCACACAACCCTTTCCACGCAACCTTTTCCACACAACCCTTTCCATGCAACCCTTTCCAAGCAACCCTTTCCACGCTACCCTTTCCACACAACACTTTCCACACAACACTTTCCACACTACCCTTTCCACACAACACTTTCCACACAACCCTTTCCACACTACAGTTCTTCTGTAGACTACACAGAATACAACCATTTGTACAACTACAAGCAGTGGGTTATTCCTATTCACCCATGACTAACAGAGCCTCATGAGGTCATTTGGCAAGAGCCATGACCACAGCAAGGGTTCCACTGACCAGTTTGGGCAAGAACTAAGACCACATCAAGTGTTCCACTGACCTGCTTGGGCAAGAACTAAGACCACATCAAGTGTTCCACTGACCAATTTGGGAAGGGCGGTGGCGCTGATGGACTTGCTGAGGCGGCGCAGGTCGAACTTGGAGAGGAGGCGGACGATCATGAGCTTGTACTTGTTGCAGTAGTGCAGGGCCAGGTCCCCCACCTTGCCCCCCGCCACCACCACCTGGCAGCCCGTCTCCGCTATGGCCTGGATGTGCTGCAACACACACACACACACCACCCGGTCAGTGTCATGCTACCCACCTGGCAGCCCGTCTCCGCTATGGCCTGGATGTGCTGCAACACACACACACACCACCCTCTCAGTGTCAAGCTACCCACCAGACAGACAGGGAGAAAGACTGGAAGCACAGACAAGCACACACACACACACAGACACACAGACACATACACAGAATGGCACACACACACAGATAGACACACACACACACACACACACACACACACACATAGATACACACACACACACAGAGAGATAATCACACACACAGATAGACACACACACACACACAGACACACACACACACACACACACACACACACACACAGATAGACACACACACACACACACACACAGATAGACACACACACACACACAGATAGACACACACACACACACACACAGATAGACACACACACACAGATAGACACACACACACACAGATAGACACACACACACACACACACAGATAGACACACACACACAGATAGACACACACAGATAGACACACACACAGATAGACACACACAGACACACACACACACACAGATAGACACACACACACACACACACATAGACACACACACACACACACACAGATAGACACACACACAGACACGCACACACACACAGACACACACATCTAGCATGCCTACCTTCTCCATGAGGTTTTCCTCTCCCTTGCTGAAGTTCAACAGTTCCTCTGCATTCTTGATGAGGACAGTGCCCTGTAACGCCAGCCATCAAACAACATACAGATGTCTAGGGCAGGGTTTAAAAAATATCACAAGATGTTATGAATGTAATGAATGAATAAATGCATGCATGCATGCATGAATGAATGAATGAAAGGATGTGCTTGGATAAAGAGAAAAGACAACAGGAAACAATAGAGAAACATAGCCATAGAGTGGCCAACAGTTTCAAAAACAGAGGAAGAGACAAGCAAATGGATAACTGGGACTATGAAGGAGGGTGGGTACACAGGATGGGTACATGGGATGAGTACACTATGGGCACAAAGGAGAGGCACACTGTCTGTCGGCTGGCTGGACAGGACTGCTGAATACAAAGACAGGCTGTGACCAGTTGGAACATGAAAGCCAAAATGCTCATGAATTCCACTGTGAATGACAGCTGTACAACACTCCCATCTTATGGGAACAGAAAGGAAGACACATGGAGTAGGTGGGATGGGACAGGGATGGAGGCACATGGAATGGATGGAATGGGACAGAGGTGGAGACACATGGAATGGGTGGGATGGGACAGAGGTGGAGACACATGGAATGGATGGAATGGGACAGAGGTGGAGACACATGGAATGGATGGGATGGGACAGGGATGGAGGCACATGGAATGGATGGAATGGGACAGAGGTGGAGACATGGAATGGGTGGGATGGGACAGGGATGGAGACACATGGAATGGGTGGGCTGGGACAGAGATGGAGACACAAGGGTGGGATGGGACAGTGATGGAGACACAAGGGTGGGATGGGACAGGGATGGAGACACAAGGGTGGGATGGGACAGGGATGGAGACACAAGGTGGGATGGGACAGGGATGGAGACACAAGGGTGGGATGGGACAGGGATGGAGACACAAGGTGGGATGGGACAGGGATGGAGACACAAGGGTGGGATGGGACAGGGATGGAGACACAAGGGTGGGATGGGACAGAGATGGAGGCACATGGAAAGGGTGGGATGGGACAGAGATGGAGGCACATGGAAAGGGTGGGATGGGACAGGGATGGAGACACATGGAAAGGGTGGGATGGGACAGGGATGGAGACACATGGAAAGGGTGGGATGGGACAGAGATGGAGACACAAGGGTGGGATGGGACAGAGATGGAGGCACATGGAAAGGGTGGGATGGGACAGGGATGGAGGCACATGGAAAGGGTGGGATGGGACAGGGATGGAGACACATGGAATGGGTGGGATGGGACAGGGATGGAGACACATGGAATGGGTGGGATGGGACAGAGATGGAGACACAAGGGTGGGATGGGACAGTGTTGGAGACACAAGGGTGGGATGGGACAGGGATGGAGACACAAGGGTGGGATGGGACAGGGATGGAGACACAAGGGTGGGATGGGACAGGGATGGAGACACAAGGGTGGGGTGGGACAGGGATGGAGACACAAGGGTGGGGTGGGACAGGGATGGAGACACAAGGGTGGGATGGGACAGGGATGGAGACACAAGGGTGGGATGGGACAGGGATGGAGACACAAGGGTGGGATGGGACAGAGACAGAGGCACATGGAATGGGTGGGATGGGACAGGGACAAAGACACAAGGGTGGGATGGGACAGTGATGGAGACACAAGGGTGGGATGGGACAGGGATGGAGACACAAGGGTGGGATGGGACAGAGACAGAGGCACATGGAATGGGTGGGATGGGACAGGGACAAAGACACAAGGGTGGGATGGGACAGTGATGGAGACACAAGGGTGGGATGGGACAGGGATGGAGACACAAGGGTGGGGTGGGACAGGGATGGAGACACAAGGGTGGGGTGGGACAGGGATGGAGACACAAGGGTGGGATGGGACAGGGATGGAGACACAAGGGTGGGATGGGACAGGGATGGAGACACAAGGGTGGGATGGGACAGAGACAGAGGCACATGGAATGGGTGGGATGGGACAGGGACAAAGACACAAGGGTGGGATGGGACAGGGATGGAGACGCAAGGGTGGGGTGGGACAGGGACAAAGACACAAGGGTGGGATGGGACAGGGACAGAGGCACATGGAATGGGTGGGATGGGACAGGGACAAAGACACAAGGGTGGGATGGGACAGGGATGGAGACACAAGGGTGGGATGGGACAGGGACAAAGACACAAGGGTGGGATGGGACAGGGACAAAGACACAAGGGTGGGATGGGACAGGGACAAAGACACAAGGGTGGGATGGGACAGGGACAAAGACACAAGGGTGGGATGGGACAGGGATGGAGACACAAGGGTGGGGTGGGACAGGGATGGAGACACAAGGGTGGGATGGGACAGGGACAAAGACACAAGGGTGGGATGGGACAGGGACAAAGACACAAGGGTGGGATGGGACAGGGACAAAGACACAAGGGTGGGATGGGACAGGGACAAAGACACAAGGGTGGGCTGGGACAGGGATGGAGACACAAGAGTGGGATGGGACAGGGATGGAGACACATGGAATGGGTGGGACAGGGATGGATACACAAGGATGGGATGGGACAGGGATGGAGACACAAGGGTGGGATGGGACAGGGATGGAGACAAAGGGTGGGGTGGGACAGGGACAAAGACACAAGGGTGGGATGGGACAGGGACAAAGACACAAGGGTGGGATGGGACAGGGATGGAGACACAAGGGTGGGATGGGACAGGGATGGAGACACGAGGGTGGGATGGGACAGGGACAAAGACACAAGGGTGGGATGGGACAGGGATGGAGACGCAAGGGTGGGGTGGGACAGGGATGGAGACACAAGGGTGGGGTGGGACAGGGATGGATACACAAGGATGGGGTGGGACAGGGATGGAGACACAAGGATGGGGTGGGACAGGGATGGAGACACAAGGGTGGGGTGGGACAGGGATGGATACACAAGGATGGGGTGGGACAGGGATGGAGACACAAGGGTGGGGTGGGACAGGGATGGAGACACAAGGGTGCGATGGGACAGAGACAGTGGCACATGGAATGGGTGGGATGGGACAGGGACAAAGACACAAGGGTGGGGTGGGACAGGGATGGAGACACAAGGGTGGGTTGGGACAGAGACAGAGGCACATGGAATGGGTGGGATGGGACAGGGATGGAGACACAAGGGTGGGGTGGGACAGGGATGGAGACACAAGGATGGGATGGGACAGGGATGGAGACACAAGGGTGGGATGGGACAGGGACGGAGACACGAGGGTGGGATGGGACAGGGACAAAGACACAAGGGTGGGATGGGACAGGGATGGAGACACAAGGGTGGGGTGGGACAGGGATGGAGACACAAGGGTGGGATGGGAAAGGGATGGAGACACAAGGGTGGGGTGGGACAGGGATGGAGAGACAAGGACGGGATGGGACAGGGATGGAGACACAAGGGTGGGGTGGGACAGGGATGGAGAGACAAGGACGGGATGGGACAGGGATGGAGACACGAGGGTGGGATGGGACGGGGATTGAGACAAGGGTGGGATGAGACAGGGATGGAGACGCAAGGGTGGGGTGGGACAGGGATGGAGACACAAGGGTGGGATGGGACAGGGATGGAGACACAAGGGTGGGATGGGACAGGGACAAAGACACAAGGGCGGTATGGGACAGGGATGGAGACACAAGGGCAGGATGGGACAGGGATGGAGACACAAGGGTGGGGTGGGACAGGGATGCAGACAAGGGTGGGATGGGACAGAGACAGAGGCACATGGAATGGGTGGGATGGGACAGGGACAAAGACACAAGGGTGGGATGGGACAGGGATGGAGACACAAGGGTGGGGTGGGACAGGGATGGAGACACAAGGGTGGGATGGGACAGGGATGGAGACACAAGGGTGGGATGGGACAGGGATGGAGACACAAGGGCGGGATGGGACAGAGGCAGAGGCACAAGGGTGGGATGGGACAGGGATGGAGACACAAGGGTGGGGTGGGACAGGGATGGAGACACAAGGGTGGGATGGGACAGAGGCAGAGGCACAAGGGTGGGATGGGACAGGGACAAAGACACAAGGGTGGGATGGGACAGGGATTGAGACAAGGGTGGGATGAGACAGAGATGGAGACGCAAGGGTGGGGTGGGACAGGGATGGAGACACAAGGGTGGGATGGGACAGAGGCAGAAGGGTGGGATGGGACAGGAATGGAGACACGAGGGTGGGGTGGGACAGGGATGGAGACACAAGGGTGGGGTGGGACAGGGATGGAGACACAAGGGTGGGATGGGACAGAGGCAGAGGCACAAGGGTGGGATGGGACAGGAATGGAGACACGAGGGTGGGGTGGGACAGGGATGGAGACACAAGGGTGGGGTGGGACAGGGATGGAGACATAAGGGTGGGGTGGGACAGGGATGGATACACAAGGGTGGGGTGGGACAGGGATGGAGACACAAGGGTGGGGTGGGACAGGGATGGAGACACAAGGGTGGGGTGGGACAGGGATGGAGACACGTGGAAAGGGTGGGATGGGACAGAGATGGAGACACAAGAGCAGGATGGGACAGAGATGGAGACACGTGGAAAGGGTGGGATGGGACAGAGATGGAGACACAAGGGTGGGATGGGACAGAGATGGAGACACAAGGGCAGGATGGGACAGAGGCAGAGGCACAAGGGTGGGATGGGACAGGGATGGAGACACA
>JAWQFJ010001006.1:50922-70378 GCA_034096865.1 Theodoxus fluviatilis
TAGTCTCCGAGAAAAATGCAACGTTAAAGTTTTTTACAGACGCCTGGACGGACGAAAAGGGTGAGTACATAGACTCACTTTTGCTTCGCATGTGAGTCAAAAAGGTTCTGGCCGACCTACTGGCTTTTTCTTTCCCACCCATGTTACTTGGGGGGGGGGGGGGGGGAGCCTAATGTAAAGGCACTTCATTTCAATAGCAACTCATCACCGACATTTGGGTCCCAAATCTTTTAAACTTGACCCCTCCACTCTCCTGGCCATCTGATCACTTCTTCACTGGCACCCAATGACAGACAAACATGGTGGTCGAAGGGACAACACAAATAGTTACGGCATCAACTTCACTTCTTGGCTAACATTACAACCTGATGCTGACTGACTGAAACAAGGGTGCACTGCAAATCAAAGAACCACCCATGTCTTCACAGGTCCCCAGTGTTACTCCTGTGTGGGCAAGGCAATGCAAGAGAGGCGCCTGCCTGCCTGGACACTGTAGAAGCACTGGCACCAAGCTCCACTCACCTTGGTCTCCGTCTGCAGACTGTCCAGGGGACAGGTGAAGACCGCCACCTTGCACTTGGTCGCCTTGGTGACGTCGCCCTCCACCATGCGCTTGAACATCATGCCCCTGATGGCCTGGCTCTGCAGCACTCCCGAGCCCTGCAGCCACAGCACAACAGTCAGGGCTGTGCGGGACCCGTCTCTTCAGGGAGAGGCAAAGTGTGAGTCAACGCCTGGTTTCTCAGCAACACCACCTGACCTGGATCTAGGACTCAAACTCCTTTCAACTTCAGCCCTAATTACTGGGCCCCTTGATCAGTTATTTTGCTGGCCCCCGACAACACACAGTGACAGAACACACGATAAGATTTCAAGTCAGAAGAAGCCAGGAAGAATTTTTGTTTCAGGCTTCAAATACAACAAGAAAATTTCAAAAGCTGACAGGCTAGACTGTCCAGGTGTAGTCAGTATTTTACAGTTAGTACTGCACTGCAGTCAGGGCCCAAAATGTAGCTTTTTATCAAAAGCAAGAGATGACCCTCTATAACACTATGTTTCTGATGTAAGTTACTGAGCATAGAGGTCTATGGAGGCTGAGGAAGACATCCGTGGCTATGGAGTCCTCACTCAGGTGTGCACTGCCCTCAGCAATGAGGACAGACAACAGTGGTGTCCTCACTCAGGTGTGCACTGCCCTCAGCAATGAGGACAGACAACAGTGGTGTCCTCACTCAGGTGTGCACTGCCCTCAGCAACAAGGACAGACAACAGTGGTGTCCTCACTCAGGTGTGCACTGCCCTCAGCAACAAGGACAGACAACAGTGGTGTCCTTCCTCACTCAGGTGTGCACTGCCCTCAGCAATGAGGACAGACAACAGTGGTGTCCTCACTCAGGTGTGCACTGCCCTCAGCAACAAGGACAGACAACAGTGGTGTCCTCACTCAGGTGTGCACTGCCCTCAGCAATGAGGACAGACAACAGTGGTGTCCTCACTCAGGTGTGCACTGCCCTCAGCAATGAGGACAGACAACAGTGGTGTCCTCACTCACTCAGGTGTGCACTGCCCTCAGCAATGAGGACAGACAACAGTGGTGTCCTCACTCAGGTGTGCACTGCCCTCAGCAATGAGGACAGACAACAGTGGTGTCCTCACTCACTCAGGTGTGCACTGCCCTCAGCAATGAGGACAGACAACAGTGGTGTCCTCACTCACTCAGGTGTGCACTGCCCTCAGCAATGAGGACAGACAACAGTGGTGTCCTCACTCAGGTGTGCACTGCCCTCAGCAATGAGGACAGACAACAGTGGTGTCCTTCCTCACTCAGGTGTGCACTGCCCTCAGCAATGAGGACAGACAACAGTGGTGTCCTCACTCAGGTGTGCACTGCCCTCAGCAACAAGGACAGACAACAGTGGTGTCCTCATAAATGCCACTGCCTTGTGCCTTTTTTGAGTGCATTTTCTTTCATCATTACACCCACCCCACTATGCACGCACACCCACACCCATTCACACCACACATATATCCCTCTCACCCCCCCGTCCCCCCAAAAGCACAACAGAAAGTACATAAGAGACATTTAAAAGCCAACTCACCAAAATCTTGATGACCCTGACATTGTCGACATTGAATCCCACTTTCTGTGGCAGTATGGACACTGAAAGGCAAACAGTTCCAAAATCAGGGCAGGGTTACTACCCAGTCAGCTAGAACAATTCCCAAAGCATGCATAAGGACAATCTGTTCTCGCATGCGCGCGCGCACGCACACACACAGAGTTTTATTACAATATGAGTAGAAAACTTTCTATATCACCACTGAAAGAAAAAAAAAGAGGTCAAAATGCTACTTGTGTGAACACATTTCCTGATATGTGACCATGATACAAATTTTCTGTCATTTGATTTATCATTTTGTAGAGGGAAAAGTTTTCTTAAAACACAAAATGAACCAACCACAACAACTAGGCATTCACAAATTACATTCCACCACCCAGCTGTACCAGATTTCCTCCCAGGCCAGTCCTACCAAACGTACCACAGGCATCGACGACGACAGAGGAGAGGAAGTACCACATGTACCACAGGCATTGACAATGACAGAGGAGAGGAAGTACCACATGTACCACAGGCATTGACGATGACAGAGGAGATGAAGTACCACAGGCATTGACGATGACAGAGGAGGAGTACCACAGGCATCGACGATGACAGAGGAGAGGAAGTACCACATGTACCACAGGCATTGACGATGACAGAGGAGAGGAAGTACTACATGTACCACAGGCATCGACGATGACAGAGGAGAAGGAGTACCACAGGCATCGACGATGACAGAGGAGAGGAAGTACTACATGTACCACAGGCATTGACGATGACAGAGGAGAAGGAGTACCACATGTACCACAGGCAACGACGATGACAGAGGAGAGGAAGTACCACATGTACCACAGACATTGACGATGACAGAGGAGAGGAAGTACCACATGTACCACAGGCATTGACGATGACAGAGGAGAGGAAGTACTACATGTACCACAGGCATCGACGATGACAGAGGAGAAGGAGTACCACAGGCATCGACGATGACAGAGGAGAGGAAGTACTACATGTACCACAGGCATCGACGATGACAGAGGAGAGGAAGTACCACAGGCAACGACGATGACAGAGGAGAGGAAGTACCACATGTACCACAGGCATTGACGATGACAGAGGAGAGGAAGTACTACATGTACCACAGGCATTGACGATGACAGAGGAGAAGGAGTACCACAGGCATCGACGATGACAGAGGAGAGGAAGTACTACATGTACCACAGGCATCGACGATGACAGAGGAGAGGAAGTACTACATGTACCACAGGCATCGACGATGACAGAGGAGAGGAAGTACCACATGTACCACAGGCATTGACGATGACAGAGGAGAGGAAGTACTACATGTACCACAGGCATCGACGATGACAGAGGAGAGGAAGTACCACATGTACCACAGGCAACGACGATGAGAGAGGAGAGGAAGTACCACATGTACCACAGGCATCGACGATGACAGAGGAGAAGGAGTACCACATGTACCACAGGCATCGACGATGAGAGAGGAGAGGAAGTACTACATGTACCACAGGCATCGACGATGACAGAGGAGATGAAGTACCACAGGCATCGACGATGAGAGAGGAGAGGAAGTACTACATGTACCACAGGCATCGACGATGAGAGAGGAGAGGAAGTACCACATGTACCACAGGCATCGACGATGACAGAGGAGAGGAAGTACCACATGTACCACAGACATTGACGATGACAGAGGAGAGGAAGTACCACAGGCATTGACGATGACAGAGGAGAGGAAGTACCACATGTACCACAGGCAACGACGATGACAGAGGAGAGGAAGTACTACATGTACCACAGGCAACGACGATGACAGAGGAGAGGAAGTACCACATGTACCACAGGCAACGACGATGACAGAGGAGAGGAAGTACCACATGTACCACAGACATTGACGATGACAGAGGAGAGGAAGTACCACAGGCATTGACGATGACAGAGGAGAGGAAGTACCACATGTACCACAGGCATTGACGATGACAGAGGAGAAGGAGTACCACACGTACCACAGGCATCGACGATGAGAGAGGAGAGGAAGTACCACACGTACCACAGACATTGACGATGACAGAGGAGAAGGAGTACCAAACGTACCACAGGCATCGACGATGACAGAGGAGAGGAAGTACCACATGTACCACAGGCAACAACGATGACAGAGGAGAGGAAGTACCACATGTACCACAGGCATTGACAATGACAGAGGAGAGGAAGTACCACATGTACCACAGGCATTGACGATGACAGAGGAGATGAGATACCACAGACATTGACGATGACAGAGGAGATGAAGTACCACAGGCATTGACGATGACAGAGGAGAGGAAGTACCACATGTACCACAGGCATCGACGATGACAGAGGAGAGGAAGTACCACATGTACCACAGGCATTGACGATGACAGAGGAGATGAAGTACCACAGACATTGACGATGACAGAGGAGATGAAGTACCACAGGCATTGACGATGACAGAGGAGGAGTACCACAGGCATCGACGATGACAGAGGAGAGGAAGTACCACATGTACCACAGGCAACGACGATGACAGAGGAGAGGAAGTACCACATGTACCACAGGCAACGACGATGAGAGAGGAGAGGAAGTACCACATGTACCACAGGCATTGACGATGACAGAGGAGATGAAGTACCACAGGCATTGACGATGAGAGAGGAGAAGGAGTACCAAACGTACCACAGGCATCGACGATGAGAGAGGAGAGGAAGTCTTCGAAGCCGAACTGCTTGCTCATGACGGCAGTGCGAATGGCCTTGCGCACCTGGTCCTTATCCCTCAAGTTCTTCATCTCCCCAATGACCATGTCTGCAATCAGCATGCCGCACAGACTGCACAAAACCCTCCCTCAGTGATGCTATGGCCTCTCAGGTTGCCACGGAAACAACAGAGGAGAACCAGAGAGGATGGAGAACTGTTATCAAAGTCATGGCTGGAGAAGAAAAAGACTTTCATGAGGTTCAAATGATAATCATTGTATTACTCAGACACTAAAATGCAGTTGTCATGAAATTCAAGCAAGTTCAATGCAATAAAATGGATGACCTAAATTAATTTTCAATACCTAGAAGACAAGTTGTCCATTTTCCCAGTCAAAGCTAGAGATCTTAATAACAAACTGTGAAGTGAAATAAGGCATTCATCAGAGAGGGCTGCATGGAAAGCACTGCTGTCCAGCTATATGTAGGTCCCAGACTCCTCTAGGACCACGGGAACATCCCAGACAACGCACCAGGCAGGTATTCCAAAGCCTTCTGGCATGCCAGCTCGTAGCCATCGGCAACTTCAGGTACAGACAGACCCTGGAACAGAGATCAAATGTTTGTCATATACATGTATGCATCTCATATTTGTTCCAAAATGTGATTTAAAAACAGTCTGCAATGCTGTGCACTGAGGCATAAGAAGAAAACAAACTGGCACGCATGCACGCACGCACACACACACACATGCACGCACAGAGACACACATGCATGCACACATGCTGACACTCAAATAGAGACACCCATGCACACACACACATGTATGCATGCACACATGCTCACAAACAACACATACACAACACAAGCACACCCACACTCATGCATACAACACATCCACCCAACCACTCACTTATACACACACACGCACGCACGCAAGCACACGCACACACAGGCTCATGCAAACAAAAGAACTCCTGTATGCACACAAGAAGGAAAGACATGTACATCAACTCATCAAGCCGTCATGACATGTAAAAATAGACTCAGCAATCACTACAAGACCAGGCTACATCTAATCTGGTAGACTTTTCACCATCATCACTTCTACTATCAACCCCACACCCCACACCCCACATGCCTACCATTCTAAGGAGGAACTCTGCACTCTCCAAGAGGGCTCCACCGAAGATAAGGACAAAGTTGGTGCCATCGCCCGCCTCCTGCTCCTGCTGCTGCGATGCCATGACCAGAAGCTTGGCTGCAGGGTGCTGCACCTCCAGCTCCCGCAGGATGGTGGCCGCATCATTGGTCACAAACAGCTTCTCCAGGTGGTTGATCACCATCTTGTTCTGGCCTGGGTGACGGGCAGAGGAGGTGGAGGTTACAATGTGATTGCCTGGTGCGACATTATCGTGGAGTCTCCAACATGCACGCAGCAGTGCCATCAGTGAGAACAGCTGAGCTCATCATATGCTGATTGCAACCACCACACACACACACACACACTCTCACACACATACACCATTCCTTGGATAATTTCCTTTATTATGCCTTGAGAGTGATTTCCTCCCGCTGCCAACCCACCTACCCCACCCCCAGTACTGGTCTGGATAAGTGTACATGACATTGCACTTCACTGTGGATTACCACAGTAGGAACAGCTTTCCCGAGAAGTGCACAGAAGCAGCGCACTGTGACCTAGGCCAGCAAATGGTAGTCATGGTGACAGAGGTAGATGGCACTCACCATGGGGCCCAAAGGCGGAGCGGGTGGTGGTGGCCAGCTCGTTGCATGCACTGATGTTCCTATAGACTGCTTCATCCATACCAGAGAGGTGCTGAAAGCAAAGTCAGTCCCTCATCTTGCTGCTGCTCCAATAGAAGATGTTCTTGACACTAAGCTGGGTGAGTACAATGACGTATGGCAAAACATCCATTTCACACTGTGACCCTAACACTCTCAAGTTCAAAAATTGGATTTGAAAACTAAAGTTCCAATGACATAAGAGGTCTTTCAGAAGTTTCCAAACTAGGTGAATTTGTTCAATACTAAACACATTATACAAGTAAAAGAAGCTGATATTCATTTGTCTAGTGAGATTACTGTGGTGGGGCTAACATTTGCTGGGCCAGTGGATTTCACTTTCAGTTTCAGGCAAGTAAATTTTTAATCTACTTGTCTAATTGGGCAAGCAGTTTGGATGAGTATTGAGTTGTATCAGAACCTCAGTAACACGCAAAAGTTTCTCAAATGTCCTTAAATGTTTTGCAATGTACATATTCACAAAGATCATTCTGCAACACAATTATTTCCATGATAACATTTTTCATTGCCAATCAAAGAAATTCTTGTAAAACAACTGAGACAATTAAGTCTAGTCCAGTAAGCTCTAAAATGCTAAAATTTGAAAGAGTTAATCCTACAATGTTGTGTGATTACTCTCACTAGCCACATACTCGTACATGCATTTAGGTCTGATCACTACACTATCTATTCACTGATGTGACGTCTACATCACACTTTTGGCCTTGGACTACACTGTTGAACTTATCACATTCTATCATGGAAAGAATATTTTCAAACTCAAAATGACTCTCTATGATCATCTCTCCCCCTAACATAAATTTAAATCTGGAAGGGGAAGAAAGTCCATACTCCATAGGATATGAAATTTGGAGCATGACTTGGAATCACTTCAAAGCTGACCACTTTGGGAAACCCGAGTCATGAATATGATTCTCATGTTTTCTGGCTGCGATATTCCCATTCAATTCTGATAAAATATTTTCTATTCGTGATGTCTGTTGGGTAAAAGATGGGGTGGGAGGTTACGCCATGCGGCTAACCCTGCGTTCCGTGTACTCTGCTTCATCTCTGCTACGATGTAGCAGCCTCAAAAGTTTTGATTGGCTGGTTTTATTTAATAACTTTAAAAGCACATTATCATTAATAGTATAGGGTTTTGGAGGCCCTCTTTGAATACACGAACCCCCAATATTATTTCACACTCAAATTTATCACTCTTGATCGAAGAAACGACTTAATAAAAGTATTAGGGTCGAAAATCATTCATACACAATCTTTGGTGACGTTTCAGCCAGTGGCAGAGGTCAATTTCCTGTCAAGGTTGCGCAGCAGCTAGAGCATCTGTGCGCCACTTGCTGTGCCTAGCAACGATGAAACTACAGAACTCGTAGCCGCATTTGATTGGCTCATACTAAACACAACTAATTGGAAGACACTCCACGGACTTGCACGGTAAACATGCTTCGAACCATGGAGTTTACATACCATGGAAGTGGCAAACGTGCCGATTGCTGTCACATTTCGAAGAAATAAATGTTTTTGTGCTCTCATCACCGTGGCAGAGTGGATTGTATGTCTTGGTTTGATATTTGTAGTAAACGTCGGCATTTATACCCATGAGTGTAACGATTTAGCAGACGACACACATGTTTGGATTCCCTTGACCTTCCTCTATGACTAGTGATGGTTACCTCCCTTTTGTTATTAATGGATTTTCGACCCTTATGCTTTTATGAAGCTGTCTATTCGATGAAGAGGGATATAAATGAATGTGACATTATTTAGGGGATCCATGTATCCGAAGAGGGCCTCCAAAACTCCCTACTTTTAATGGTAACGTGCTTTTAAAATAATTAAAGAAACCGACCAATCGAAACTCCTGAGCCTGCTACACCGTAGCAGAGATGAAGCAGAGTGCAACGGAACGCAGGGTATGCCTCGTATTACTGCTTATGGGTCACCATGGTAATTCATCGATGAGTTGTTTACCCGCACTTCATACATTCCACCTCGCGAAGTTTATTACTTAATCGGATTATCATCATCGAATCACTCCAATGCAGAATCCTTCTGTGTGAGAAATATCAACTATACACTATTGTGGGGCTCTGTGGCCGAGTGGTTAGCGCGCTGGACCTACAGTCGCTTGCGGCCAGTGGGTACGGCGTTCGAAGCTGCGCGGTTCCCAGTTGCATCCTTGAGCAAGATGCTTAACTAGCATTGCTTCTCCCCACCCAGGAGTAAAAACTAAAACCTGGTACCTGTGAGGGCAGTGTTGGCAAAATGTAGTACGATTAACCCTTGTATGCGGCCAAGCGCCAGCATCGGGTTGGAATACTCCCCAGGGAGCGGAGTTGGTGCTGGTACCTGACTGTGTGTGTCTTAAATGTCTGTCACTATGTTTGTTGTGAGGTACCAGTAAGAATTGATCAAGATGCCCAGTGATCAGGGGGTAAAGTGTAAAGTGGTTTGAGCACCGATCAATGGTGGAAAGTCACTATATAAAATCACACCTTTTACCTTTACACACTTGTTGAGGGAACTGTAATACTTCGCAAAAACTTCAAAGATAATTCATACTGATACTCATGATACTGAGCATGAGTCAGTGTGAGTGTCAGTACATCCACCGTAAAAATGATATAGAATAGAATAGAATAGATTTTTTCGGCTTGCTTAGGCGTCCAGGGCCTATCGCCGATTCTGGTGGTTCTCTAGCTGTATTTTTATTGTTCTTACGGATACTGGTCTTTTACCAGATATACTGACGAACAAACCCAGCGCCTCTCAACAGCAATCGGGAGATAAAATAAAATAAAATAAAATAACACCAGCTAGAGTAAAAGTTGACGATATAAGCAATTTATAAAAACGATCTGAGTCAGGAAACCATATGAATCACTCGACACGAGTACGTGTTGTGTTAGAACATGCCAGAACATTCAGCAGACAGCGTGGCCTGCGCATGGTACACTGAAAATCACAATCCACACATCATAAAACTGCCTCTTCCGCAGCATCGTGAAAACAGCTAGTTCTATGTATTCCCGAAGAGATACACATGATCGCCAATTTGCTTACCTTAGCACCCTCTTTCAACATTTGGCTGAAGCCGGGTGGACGGGGAACGTGCAGCGCCATGATGGTTGGATCAATGTATCCCAGAAGCCCTTGCGATTGAGTTGACGACTAGGGCGCATGTGCAGGAACACACTGCCTTGGGAAGTACTTCCAGGATTTGTAATAATAATTAGGAAGAAATAATTTCAAACAAAGACGGCCATTCCTCTCCCATTGATGCTTGAATGTGTATTAGAATATGAAGAGACCGCGCAATGTTGACTGTGGTAAACCACGGCGACCGCTAAAGCGGAACAAAATTGTGGATGGTTTCTATGGAAGGTACGTTCAATCGCATTTCAATATGGCAGTGCCATAGACCTGCCATTTCCCGAGAAATGTTCGGTTTTACCCCAAAAATTATATCTTGCAACGTGAATTCATTTTACCCTCATGCTTTCAGCGAGACGCCTCATTTCTCTGTTTGTTTATTTGGCTCTGCATGATTGGTGTTTGAAGAGATGCTGCTGTCGGTTTCATCATCGCGTGCAATGAATGATCGAGTTTGTTTTTGTCTCATAGGCCCTAGGCCATGTGCGCAAAATCCTAACCCTAGCATGTTGATAAGAGATAATCCCCCCTCAGCATGACCGCGTCGTGTTCCTTTTTCCCACGCCAACTTCAGACTAATGTCTCTACGTCACTTCTAAATCTTGTCGTTGAACTTGCTCAAAAACGCCACCGTTGTAGAATGGTTATCACCTTGGTTTAGGTCATTTTCGATAACACTATTCGATACCCTGTAGACTGTATGGTTACTTACTGTGTTGTGGCCATTTTGCGTCTAGAGATGCGGCAGTTTAAAAATACTATGGGGGTCGATATCATCGTGAATTCGAATCGATTCTTAGTGTTTTCATCGGCGGACCACTCGACGTAACGTGATGTCTGAAATGATCCCGTATACCGTGCTCTGCATGCAGACTATAAATGAGAAAGAAAACAAGGAAGACATTTTGTGTTCAGATACCCGTACTCGACAAATGCGATTGCATGTCGTTCACTCTGTGTCACGTAATGCTTAGATAGCTGATTTCATGTGCATTTTAAGGTTGGTGCCAGTCGTTTTGGACATGGTTTCGCTCCACTCGATTTTAAACACGTGGGAATGGGAATACAATGTAATCGTTCACTAGTCCGCGCAAATGGGCATCCATGATCCACTGTGGTGGGATACTGCATTTGTGTATCTATTCTGGGAAGTGTGAAATTTCGCAGGAAAAATATAATGTGTGCGCCTTTTTTGCACTGAAAGTTGCCAAGGCAGATTTCATACATATTCGGGATCAAGTTCTGAGATCAGTTTATTCCTTATGACTTTATTATGAGTTTAGTTGTTGTAGAAGGTGAAGGACCAAGTCCAAGGAAACGATGTATTCTGCAAGATTCTTGAGTCATGGTGCCCTTGTAGTAGCCTGCAAGAAGTTTTCCTGAAGCTCATTGCATGTTTACCTGTTTACGGCTTACCAATGCCAGAGCCACACAAGGCCAGGCCTGGTGGTCATCCTTCTTGGTGGCCTCGCCTGGGGTCAGACCCTCCCCTGGGCTTTGCTGGCCTGCAGTAATACCATCCTAACAATCTCCCCCTCCCCACCCCAACCCCCTCCCCCCCTTTGTATGGGTGAATTTCCTGCTGAGGTGGTGGCTGCTGCACTTCAAAGCAGATCCTAAATTGTTCAAACTTGACAGCTGCCCTGACAGTTGGTGGGTCATCTTGCCCCTTCTGGAGTCTGATCCTAGGGGCATCATGAGGTCATTTGCGGTCATGGTCTGAACTGAACTGAACTGAACTGAGTAATACCATCCTAACAATCTCCCCCTCCCCCCCCCCAACCCCCTCCCCCCCCTTTGTATGGGTGAATTTCCTGCTGAGGTGGTGGCTGCTGTGGTTGGCTACACTTCAATAGTTCAAAGCAGATCCTAAATTGTTCAAACTTGACAGCTGCCCTGACAGTTGGTGGGTCATCTTGCCCCTTCTGGAGTCTGATCCTAGGGGCATCATGAGGTCATTTGCGGTCATGGTCTGAACTGAACTGAACTGAACTGAGTAATACCATCCTAACAATCTCCCCCTCCCCACCCCAACCCCCTCCCCCCCCCCCCCCCCCCCCCTTTGTATGGGTGAATTTCCTGCTGAGGTGGTGGCTGCTGTGGTTGGCTACACTTCAATAGTTCAAAGCAGATACTAAATTGTTCAAACTTGACAGCTGCCCTGACAGTTGGTGGGTCATCTTGCCCCTTCTGGAGTCTGATCCTCGGGGCATCATGAGGTCATATGCGGTCATGGTCCACATTCATCATAGCAGTTGCCTTGTACTTGACCCACATTGTCTTTCACCCCCATTGCCTTTTGGTCATCCCTGGTCTCGGAGTGATCAAGGAGCAGTCCTTACAGAGGGCATGGCAGCTGCTGGTATCTGGCCTCCTCCCACAGAGCAAGGGCATGGACAGTTGGCCTGGTGTTAAATTGGGAGTGGTGTGGGGGTGACCCAGTGACCAAGTGACCCATGCCCATGGAAGAATGATGGTGTGCCCTAGTGACCATGGCATGGCTGAGGGCCTAGACTGGTGATGAAGCCTTCAAGAGGAAGCTTGCCTTATCTGGCCTTCTCCAGGGTTCGTACAGGTCATGAAAAACCTTAAAAGTACTTAGATTTTGACACCCCTTTTTTAAGGCCTTAAAAGTCCTTCGAAATTAAAGTTTTCTATCAGTTTACTAGCAAGGTGCTTAAAAGTCCTTCGAAAATGGGATTTTCCTTGAAATAATTTCAAAGCAGTACTTTAGTTTAAGAATAACTGAGAAAAAAATGACATTTTCATTTCGATGTCGCCAACAAAGCGTCTGCTACCAGCATTTTTGCAGAAGGGAAGCGACTCTGACCCCCTATATGCAGGAGTGACCTCCCCTGATAAATTTACCTCTTGCTAGTTAGTGGTGGTGGCTTGTGCCGGTGAAACTTGCGCCATTTTGGAAACTGAAAGATGCCTGGAAGGTGTTTATTCAATGATAAGTGGTTGGAATCGGCCGAATTCAGAGAGTGGCTGCAACGTGATCCAAAGGGAAACACCCGGAAAGCTTATTGTTCAGTGTGCAAAAAAACTTTTGATGTTGCTGCTGGCGGTCATTCTTCTGTACTGGCGCACCACAAGGGGGCAAAACATGAACGTTTTGTAAAAGCTTCAAGACCTGCCGTGCCCATGTCCGCATTTCTCGAAAAGACTGGGCCTTCAACTTCAACTGTAACCCATGCTGCGACTAGTAGTTCTACTGTCAGTACCAGGCCTTCTTCTGCTCAGCCATTTTCCAGCACAGATACTTTGAAAGCTGAAATAATCTGGACATTGAAAGCGGTCAGCAGCCACTACAGCTATAAATCATGTGAAGACAACGGCAAAGTGTTTGCAGCAATGTTTCCTGACAGCCAGATTGCAGCCAGTTACAAGTGTGGAGAAAGGAAGTCGTCATACTTGTCAACATTTGGAATCGCTCGCCATTTCTTTAATGAACTGAAGGACAGAGTGAAATCTGAGACATCCTACGTCTTGTTATTTGACGAGAGCCTGAATGATGATCTGCAGCAAAAGCAGCTGGATATCCATGTGAGGGTGTGGGAGAATAATGTGGTGGCGACAAACTACCTTCGTTCAGAATTCATGGGGCATGCGGCAGCAGTTGACCTTCATGAGCGCCTTGAGCCCGTGATCCTCGAGTTTGGTCATCGCAAGCTTCTGCAGCTATCCATGGATGGCCCTAACGTGAACTGGAAGCTATATGAGTAAGTTTTATTTTGAATTAACAATTTCTATTTTTGTTAATAGGCCTATATGTGTTTACTGCAACTGTTTTTATTTTTATTTTTGTTTTTAAAAAATACACTGCTTTATCATTTCTTAATCTGGTTAACTCTTTCATTGCCACATGTGATAGACATTGCCTTTCAGCAAAGAAGTTTGTTCTTTTTAAGAAGCAGCACTTCGACATTTACTATGTTAGATGTTAGAGGCTGTAGACATTATAATTTATGCACTGCAATATATAATTACTAATTCTGATATTATTGTTTAATTTATGATTATTATTATTTTTTTATATATTTATTAATTAATTATTTTATTGCTTGTTTTAATTTGATATATTTGTTATTTTTTAGGGGCGTACATCACTTTTTTGTTTAAAATAGGAAAGAATGAAATGAGTAAATAATAAATGAAATATTTATTTTAAAAAAAATGAAGGGGAAAAAAGAGGAGGATGGAGGACCCCAATAATGTGTTATAAAAAGGAGGTATGTTAAAGTACACAGATCAACTCCATCACTAAAATAGGTCTATGTTTTATACATGTTTATGTGTCATAAATGACTTAAATTTACTTTGTTTTTAAAGAATGATGATTAAGATAGACATGAGTAAGAGAAAAATGTGTGTTTAGTGTGGGGTATGTGTGTATTTAAAGGGAGAAGCGAGTCAGAGATCCCTCAGTTGTTCTTTATAAAGTTCGTAAAATGTCCTTTAAAAAGTCCTTTAAAAGTCCTTAAAAAGTCCTTACTTTTTGTGGACGATAACCTGTATGAACCCTGTTCTCCCACACAGCAAGGGCAAGGACAGTTGGCCTTGGGAGTGGTGTGAGGGTGACCGAATGACCCAGTGACCCATGGAAGAATGATGGTGTGCCCTAGTGACCATGGCATGGCTGAGGGCCTAGACTGGTGATGAAGCCTTGAGGAATCGTTGCTCTCTGAGCTGTGTTGCATGCCAAGGGAGTGGAATGAGCTACTCTGAAAGATGTTCTTGCTCATGCACTTGTGAAAATTTATAAAGGCCCCAATTTTACCACAGTGCAGAATCGTGCTGCACACTGAAGGGAGAGGAATAGCAGTGCTCACACTTCATAGTAAGTGTGAAGAAGTGCATGGAACAAATAATTGCTGCATGCCAAGAAAATGAACAAGACGGGTAAGTTCTTGTTGAAGGATTGTGGAGAAAATATCAATGCACATCACAGCATGTGACTAATCAGCTTAATTTGTACCTTTGTGTTATTCTCAGCTTGAAAATACAGTACTCCAATTCTCTAATTACTTGACCAAAATAAGCTATAGTCTCATACAACTCACATTCTATCAGCAAGCTTTGGCTGCCTTTTAGTCAACTTCCCTTTGACATTCTCATTGCTCTATAAACATTGCTTGTGGATTGTGAAGATACTTTAAAAAGTTGTCCCCTATTTTATGTGACAAGTTTGTCTGGGTTTTTGACTCACATACATGCGAAGCAAAAGTGAGTCTATGTACTCACCCGTTTTGTCCGTCCGGGCGTCCTGTCGTCCGTAACAAACATTAACGTTGGATTTTTCTCAGTGACTATTAAGTCTATCAACACCCAATTTGGCATAATGGTGTATGATGACAAGGCGTCAAAAAACATACATAGTGACTTGACCTTGCTTCAAGGTCAAGGTCGAAGGGGCCGTAAATGTTGTCTAAAAAACAGCCATTTTTCACATTTTCCCAATTTTCTCTGAAGTTTTTGAGATTGGATACCTGACCTACATATGGTGTATAGGACAAAGTAATTTCTATCTTTTGATACCAGATTGATTGACGTTGCAACAAGGTCAAGGTCACAGGAGCTCTTTAAAGTTGGATTGTATACATATTTTGAAGTGACCTTGACCCTGAACAATGGAAGATAACTCTTCCAAACTTCATAACATTGTAGTACACATGTTATACTTTCATACTAGGTCACCCATGTCGTCTGTCTGGGCGTCCGGGGGTCCCGGCGTTCTGTAATCCATAGAAAACGTTAACATTGGATTTTTCTCGGAGACTATTAAGTCTATCAACACCCAATTTGGCATGATGGTGTAGGATGACAAGGCGTCAAAACACATACACAGTGACTTGACCTTGCTTCAAGGTCAAGGTCACAGGAGCTCTTTAAAGTTGGATTGTATACATATTTTGAAGTGACCTTGACCCTGAACTATGAAAGATAACCTCTTCCAAACTTCATAACATTGTAGTACACATGTTATACTTTCATCATGAGACACATTTGGTCACATATCATCAAGGTCAAGGTCACTTTGACCCTTATGAAATGTGACCAAAATGGGATAGTGAACCACTAAAAGTGACCATATCTCATGGTAGAAAGTGCCAATAAGCACCATTGTGCTTCCTATGTCTTGAATTAACAGCTTTGTGTTGCATGACCTTGGATGTATTTTGGTAGGAAAAATGTGTAAAGCGGTTCTTAGTGTATGATGTCATTGCTAGGTTTAGTTGTTTGACCTTGACCTTGAAGGTCACCTGAAGGTCAAGGTCATGTAAAGGTCAATGTCATGTCAAGGTCAAGCATGTGAGCCCTATGGGCTTTGCCCTTCTTGTTTAATCACCCATGCATCTTGTCGCGTTTTGTTAACTCAGTTTTTTTTCCACCCTCTCCCAAAAGGAATAATGAAATTACCTATTAGGAAAGTTAACACTAGAGGGGGTTTGCATAACCAAACCCCACCACCGTAACTTGAGAGACACTGAATAAATAAACAAACAACAATGAATGACACTGAAGCAGTATAAGGCAAAACAAAACAAATTTAATTCATCATAATGCCCGAGACATAGGGATGCTCGGGACACAAGTGAAATGTCAACAAGCAATGTCAACAAAGATGGAGGACAACGCTAGGACGAGCCGCAATCGTCCGAGCGTTGTCACTCGCTCCAGAAACAAACACTCTCGAACTCCACCCTTGTTTCCCCTCCTGGAAACAAACACCTCTTCACAATCCACCTCAAAAATCCACCCCACAACACGGGGCAAAAACACCAGTCCCTGCAGGACACGCCGAACGTAAACACGCCGGCAAAATGCACTCTCCAACCCGCTGAGCAATACCCCTCAGCTTTCCTGGAAAAGACCCCCTTCCACTCTCGCCGTTTCCCTGCAGCGAAAATACACTCTCCACTCCTGCAGTACTTCCCCTGGAATACCCATCGTGCTGACGTCCCAAACTCCCTGCAATGACGTCACACATTCCAGCGAGTCCGTGTCCACAGTCCTCGTCCCCACGAGTTCCCCCACCCCCCTCGAGACAGTCCAAACCCCAGTCCCGTTGAGAGTAAATGTGATGATAGGTAGACAGATACGTTTTGCCTTACCAGATCAGGTATCCTCCTCCTGAGACTGATAATAAATCCACCGAACGAATCGCAACCTTTCCAGTCACCACACACACACACACGTTCCCACCTCCGCGTGGAACGTCCGAGTCCAGCTTTCACCTAGCTGAAGTCCTACTCCTCGTGAAGTAGTCGTCGCTCGCCCCCTGGGTCGAGTGTCCGTCGTAGAAGTTGACGTGGGCAGCGCCTCCTCGCGTGTCCACCGTAGAGGTCAACGTCCGGCGCCTCCTCGCGCATCCATCGCAGAGATCAAGTGGGTTTGCGCCTCCTCGCGCATCCACCGCAGAGGTCAAGTGGGTTTACGCCTCCTCGCGCATCCACCGTTGAGGTAGCTGCCCCCCTGGCAGTCGCAGGCCCCTGCTCCAGTCCTCCGAGATCCTTCCTAGGCTACTGCGAAGTGCAGCGTCCGACGCACGGACCAGATAGCTCTTTGCAGCCCCCACGCTGTGGCAACCCAACAGCCAAAGCTAGTCACAGACTCGTGGCAGAGCACCAGAGCCGTGCTAGAAATACAGTACATACAGCAGTAGTACTCAGAAATCTCCCCAACGACGTCTCCAACGTCCCTCATGCCCAACCAGTGCACGAAAGAGGATACGTGCGCATACGCATGAACGCAACGGCATCTAACTCTAAGCGACCAGCGTCCACGTGCTCTCGCTTCAGACGACAAGTTGCAACGCTAAGCAGCGTTCAGACGACTGTAAGTCTACCAGGTCTGCAGTTTCAGCTTCAAACGTACGCATATAGCCTGACGAGAAGAGGAGACGGGAGCAGTGGGAGGAGAGGAGAGAACACAGACGACAGAGGATAGCGCCGGCATCTACAGAGCCACGCCAGGACTTCACTTGCAACAAGTGCAACAGAGCATGCGGCTCAAGGATCGGGCTCTACAGCCACAGAGTGTGCTGCCGCTCAACCCCGGACTGACCAAACCTGGCGCACACTCCATGGTCTCACGAGACTGACGGATGCCAACAACAACAAAAAAATATAGCCTGAAATGAAAAACTCACACGAGTCACGACCAATCCTTCCACCCGTGGGGAACATTCAGACTCAGAGAGAAAAAACCCGGTTCCCCTCCCTTATACAACTTACAGTTCACAACCCATCACCAGCCTCGCTCCCGCGAGAAAAAACCGCCTTAGCCACAAGGCGTTACAGCGTGGACAAAAATCTTACAGAGTTCAAGAAAAGTGTAACAATCCCATTCCAGCAGTTACCCCGAGGCGACGTGCTAGTAGAAACAATTCTTACGAATTTACTTGAATGGAGAAAAGCCCCCGCGCTACTCTTTCTCGCGCTCACTCTGCACTCTCACTCGCGCGTCTCCACGCTCACACGTGTCAGTCCACTACAAACGGTAAAAATGTATATTCATTATTCACCTCAACTCCGTCCCAGGCCGTGATCTTGTCCCTTGACAAATCCAGACCCACACACAGTTCTAAAAGAACTTCCCTCCCAAGGCCGACTTCGACAGGTCCCCGTTGGCGAGACAGAGGAATTGAATCCTCATGAGCTACCCTGTAGCGAGATAAGAGCTTCGCGCTCTCCGATCCTCCGCGGTCCATCGACACGGTGCTAATGAGTTCCGAGAACCCCGCGTCGACTTTTCGAGGCGCCAAACCATCACGTGATTGACCCACCCAATCACTAATACAATTTCAAATCAGACTCGATGTCAGATGGCGTGGCTTTACCCCCCTGACCCGCATTCCAGAGGGAACCTAGACCCCTCCAATTAACCCCCGACGCCAAGAGAGTTATTTTAAGCCATCATGCAATCACCAAAACTCTTCTCCTCGTCGCTTCTTGTGACACATCTCTACAGTGGAAAAAGGGGGCAGATAAAGGCCTGTCTTTTTTAATCACCCATATATCCCTACAGTGGGGAAAACGTGCAAATCCAGGGTTGTCAGTTTTTAATCACACATGTAACTACAGTGGAAAAAACTTACAAATCCAGACAGAATGCATAGAGCATTTTGGGCGCTGACCGAAAGGTCACGGGTTCAGTCCATGCCTGAGGTCCTCCATGTTTTTCCTGTGGGTCCCACGCAGGGCTTCGGGTCTGTATGTTAAACAGCCTTTTTTGAGTTTGTGATGTCATGCTTAGAAACAAAGGCAAAGTAAGATTATTTTATCAACATGATCTGAAATCCATGTGGATAAATAAATGCTTCTGCCAGAATTTACCTTGACTAGAACATTTGATGTCAGTTCATGGGAAAAGCAAGGCTCGGTCACAGGTGAGGTGACTCGTGAGCCAATCAGGTGTCTCGTACTAAACCGCCTTGGCTGCTATGCCCAATTTTAAAAGTCTTACCAATTTCTATATGGAGAGTGCTGGGTATGAATGATGAACACTTAGCAGTGCTTTTGGAGACGAGATAAAGTGAACTATGACAATGAGAAAAATCTCTCTCTTTTTGAAACCATTTCAATATTGCTTACAATTCAAGCCAGATTTTGAAGGCAGTGTTCAAGTGCT
>JAWQFJ010001006.1:70388-83157 GCA_034096865.1 Theodoxus fluviatilis
TCACATGCGAAGCAAAAGTGAGTCTATGTACTGAGCCGTGTCGTCCGTCCGGGCGTCCGGGCGTCCGTCCGTCCGTCCGTCCGGGCGTAAAAAACTTAAACGTTGGATTTTTCTCGGAGACTATTAAGTCTATCAACACCAAATGTGGCATGATGGTGTTTGATGACAAGGCCTCAAAAAACATACATAGTGACTTGACCTTGCTTCAAGGTCAAGGTCACAGGAGCCATAAATGTTGTCTCAAAAACAGTCATTTTTCACATTTTCCCAATTTTCTCCCACGTTATTGAGAATGGCGACCTTAGCTACAAGTGGTATATAGGTCAAAGCAAGCCCTATCTTTTGATACCAGTTTGGTTGACCTTGCTTCAAGGTCAAGGTCACAGGAGCTCTTCAAAGTTGGATTGTATACATATTTTGAAGTGACCTTGACCCTGAACTATGGAAGATAACTGTTTCAAACTTAATAATTATGTGGGGCACATGTTATACTTTCATCATGAGACACATTTGTTCACATATCATCAAGGTCAAGGTCACTTTGACCCTTATGAAATGTGACCAAAATGGGGTAGTGAACCACTAAAAGTGACTATATCTCATGGTAGAAAGTGCCAATAAGCACCATTGTGCTTCCTATGTCTTGAATTAACAGCTTTGTGTTGCATGACCTTGACCTTGGGTCAAGGTCACATGTATTTTGGTAGGAAAAATGTGTAAAGCATTTCTTAGTGTATGATGTCATTGGTAGGTTTAGTTGTTTGACCTTGACCTTGAAGGTCACCTGAAGGTCAAGGTCATATAAAGGTCAAGGTCAAGCATGTGAGTCGTATGGGCTTTGCCCTTCTTGTTTCAATTTGTCTCCGCTGTTGGACGGCCAATTGGACATGCTACTGTAAAGCATTATAAACTGACAGTGACATTCAGGAGTTGGGCAGAACAACAACCTATCTATATAGAGGTTGCACCACAGGCGTACCTCCATGGACCACTTGCAGCGCTAAAACCATCATGTAGCATCAGGCCTGGCAAGCAGAACACACTGCCTGAATTATGTGGCCTTGTGTTGTGACTCCCTTGGCGAAGGTTTGCACTCAGAGTGCTCTGTAGTTTCGTATGCCACCAGGACACTGTCAGTGTCAATGCTGTTACTGATGTCAAAAGAATCCTCATACTCCAACACTGATGCTGTTGTGTGGCTGGGACTAGATACCTCTGCCATTGTGACTTAGATCTACGGTGTGGTGCATGTGTTGTCATGCTTTCTGTGGAGTCCTGTGTTCTCAATAGGAATCGTCGAAGGGATTTCATGTTTGTGCTTTCTGCAAGGTCCACAACCCACGATGTGTCACACCTCTCTCTCTCTCTGTCCTCTCTCCCTTGTCCCCCACCCCTCCGTGTGTGTGTGTGTTTGTGTGTGTGCATGTGTGTGTGTGTGCATGTGTGTGTGCGCTAATGTATGTGTTCATGTGTGTGTGCTTGTATGCGTGTGTGTGTGTGTTTATAATTATGTGTGTTTGTGTGTGTGTGTGTGTGTGTGTGTGTGTGTGTGTGTGTGTGTGTGTGTGTGTGTGTGTGTGTGTGTGCATATGTGTGTGTGTGCATATATATATATATGCGTGTGTGTTTGTGTGTGTGTGTGTGTGTGTGTGTGTGTGTGTGTGTGTGTGTGCATGTGTGTGTGTGTGTGTGTGCATGTGTGTGTGTTTGTGTGTGTGCATGTGCGTGTGTGTATGTGCGTGTGTTTGTGAGTGTGTGTGTGTGTGTGTGTGTGCTCTCTGCTTGCTCACTATTATTTCACTATTAGCTCGACTCATCTGTAAGTAAAAAAAGTCAGATCATCTTACTCCTCTCTTCCGCTCTCTCCACATGGTTGCCCATTAGTGCTAGAGTCCAATACAAGATCGCCTGTCTTTGCTACCATTACTTCGCTGAATCCCTTCCTCAATATCTCTCTAAACCCATGCGCACCTACACACCCGTTAGACAGCTGCACTCTTCTGCAGACACAAGAGTCCTCAGGTTCATGGAGGACCCTCCAGTTAAAACAAAATTTGGTGAACGCTCTTTCTTTTATCAGGCTCCCTCTATCTGGAATGACCTCCCCACCTCTGTTCGTCACTCTACATCTCCCTCGATCTTTCGCTCTGCTCTCAAAACTCACCTCTTCTTGAAATCATTCCCTGATCCTGTCTTAAGTTTCTTCATCTTCCTCCCCTCACTGATTCTCTTTGTACTAGCTTGCCTAAGCCCCCTACCACCCTCCTGTCTCTCCTCCCCCTCTCCCCAGTTTCATGGTTAAGCAGTGACTCTGTACTGTGTACATCAGTTTGTTGAATGCCTGAAGTGAATGTCTGACTCCTATGTTATTAAGTTTATTAAGTTTACCTTTGAGGTGATTGACTGTTATTGTATATATATTGTAATGGTTGTGTATGTATGTGCCTTGAGCATGTCTTAACTCATGGTAAGGCGCTATAGATATAAATCCACACATTATTATTATTATTATTATTATCTATATATTAATACGCAAAAGGTAAAACTTTGTGCAACATCTCCTCCGAGACCGTTTCGCCGATCGCTTTGCTTTTTGGCATCAGCCTAGAGGACGGTCGGGAAGGGGTCGTAGGGTATTTTTCGTGACCAAATTTGACTTTGAAGTGACGTTTTAGGGCGTCGCAAGTTTCAGGCGGCAAGGGACGGAACTCTAAAAGGGAAGCTGTGGCATGTGTGACGTCGAATCAAAGAATGACGTGACGCAATTTCGTAATTTTCTTCTCCCTCAAGTCCTCGCAAGTTTCAGTCGGCCTTCGTCCTATGATCGCATGGGTAGGTGGGGGAGAGGGAGATAGTGGGAGGGAATGGGGTGGGGGAGAGGGAGATGGTGGGAGTGGGTAGGGGAGAGGGAGATAGTGGGAGGGGGTGGGGCAAGGGGAAGAGGGAGAAGGTGGGAGGGTTGGGTGGAGGAGAGGGAGATGGTGGGAGGGGATGGGGTGAGGGGAGAGGGAGATGGTGAGAGGGGGTGGGGTGGGGGAGAGGGAGATGGTGGAAGTGGTTGCTTGGGGGAGAGGGAGATGGTGGGAGGAGGTTGGGGAGAGGGAGATGGTGGGAGGGGATGGGGTGGGGCCGGGGGAGAGGCAGATAGTGGGAGGGGATGGGGTGGGGGAGAGGGAGATGGTCACGGGGATGGGGGGGGGGGGGGGGGGGACGGAGATGGTGTGAGGGAATGAGGGGGGGGGGGGGGGAGAGGGAGATGGTGCGAGGAGGTGGGGTGGGGGAGAGGGAGATGGTGGGAAGGGATGGGGTGGGGGAAAGGAAGATGGTGGGAGGGGGTGGGGTGGGGGAGAGGGAGATGGTGGGAGGGAATGGGGTGTGGAAGAGGGAGATGGTGGGAGGGGACGGGTTGGGGAAAAAGGAGATGGTATGAGTGGTGGGGTGGGTGGGGGAGAAAGAGATGGTGGGAGGGGATGGGGGGGGAGGTGAGAGGGAGATGGTGGGAAGGGATGGGGGGGGGGGGGAGAGGAAGATGGTGGGAGGGGGTAGGGGAGAGGGAGATGGTGGGAGGGGATGGGGGTGGGGGAGAGGGAGATGGTGGGAAGGGATGGGGTGGGGAAGAGGGAGATAGTGGGAGGGGATGGGGTGGGGGAGAGGGAGATGGTGGGAGGGGGTGGGGTGGGGAAGAGGGAGATGGTGGAAGTGGTGGTTTGGGGATGAGGGAGATGGTGGGAGGAGGTTGGGGAGAGGGAGATGTTGGGAAGGCATGGGGTGGGGGAGAGGCAGATGGTGGGAGGTGGTGGGGTGGGGGAGAGGGAGATGGTGGGAGAGGATGGGGTGGGGAAGAGGGAAATGGTGGGATTGGGTGGGGGAGAGGGAGAAGGTGGGAGGGAATGGGATGGGGAAGAGGGAGATGGTGGGAGGGGATGGGGTGGGGGAGAGGGAGATGGTGGGAAAGGATGTGGGGGGGGGGGGGGGGGGAGAGAGGGAGATAGTGGGAGAGGACGGGGTGGGGAAGAGGGAGATGGTGGGAGGGAATGGGATGGGGAAGAGGGAGATGGTGGGAGGGGACGATGTGTGGGAGAAAGAGATGGTGGGAAGGGATGGGGGGGGGGGGGGGGGGAGAGAGGGAGATAGTGGGAGAGGACGGGGTGGGGGAGAAAGAGATGGTGGGAGGGGATGGGGTGGGGGAGAGGGAGATGGTGGGAGGGGATTAAGGGGGGGGGGGGGAGAGGGAGATGGCGGGAGGGGAGGGGGGGGGGGAGAGGGAAATGGTGGGAGGGGAGGAAGGGGGGGGAGAGGGAGATGGTGGGAGGGGACGGAGTGGGGAAGAGGGAGATGGTGGGAGGGGGTGGGGTGGGGAAGAGGGAGATTAAACTTGCCGTGCTTTGCAACCACAGATTGTGATGTTTGATTTTTTTAACTCTCTTCTCTCTCTCTCTCTTCTCTCTCTCTCTCCCCGTGCGTAGCACGGGTACCCGCTAGTTATTATTGACTCACATGCGAAGCAAAAGTGAGTCTATGTACTGAGCCGTGTCGTCCGTCCGTCCGGACGTCCGGGCGTCCGTCCGGGCGTCCGGGCGTCCGTCCGGGCGTCCGTAAAAAACTTAAACGTTGGATTTTTCTCGGAGACTATTAAGTCTATCAACACCAAATGTGGCATGATGGTGTATGATGACAAGGCCTCAAAAAACATACATAGTGACTTGACCTTGCTTCAAGGTCAAGGTCACAGGAGCCATAAATGTGGTCTCAAAAACAGTCATTTTTCACATTTTCCCAATTTTCTCCCACGTTATTGAGAATGGTGACCTTAGCTACAAGTGGTATATAGGTCAAAGCAAGCCCTATCTTTTGATACCAGTTTGGTTGACCTTGCTTCAAGGTCAAGGTCACAGGAGCTCTTCAAAGTTGGATTGTATACATATTTTGAAGTGACCTTGACCCTGAACTATGGAAGATAACTGTTTCAAACTTAATAATTATGTGGGGCACATGTTATACTTTCATCATGAGACACATTTGTTCACATATCATCAAGGTCAAGGTCACTTTGACCCTTATGAAATGTGACCAAAATGGGGTAGTGAACCACTAAAAGTGACTATATCTCATGGTAGAAAGTGCCAATAAGCACCATTGTGCTTCCTATGTCTTGAATTAAGAGCTTTGTGTTGCATGACCTTGGATGACCTTGACCTTGGGTCAAGGTCACATTTTTTTTGGTAGGAAAAAAATGTGTAAATCATTTCTTAGTGTATGATGTCATTGCTAGGTTTAGTTGTTTGACCTTGACCTTGAAGGTCACCTGAAGGTCAAGGTCATATAAAGGTCAAGGTCAAGCATGTGAGTCGTATGGGCTTTGCCCTTCTTGTTATTATTATTATTTGCTTTGTGTCTGTCTGAGCATTTGTTGGTGCCTTGGAAACATGCTCACATCCAATCCAGTCCTTGGACATTTGATGCTGTCCATTGGCTCTCAGAAACTGGCTGTAGTTTGGGTTGCAGATTTGTTAAAATGCATAATGCCAATATTTCTTCTGTTGTATGATGATGGATACTGTGTTCAAGTAGAATGCCATGATGCAGATTAAAACAAGAAGAAAAAAATGCTTGTACAGATGTGGACAGGTTGGTGCTGTGTCTGAAGTTGCTACAGAGTCTGCCTGTTTCTTTGCAGTACCTTCCTGTACATCCGGTTCCTTCTGGTCTGGGTGCTGGTTCTGATTGCTGACTTCATCCTGGAGTTCCGCTTCGAGTACCTCTGGCCGTTCTGGCTCCTCCTCCGCAGCGTCTACGACTCATTCAAGTACCAGGGCCTGGTCAGTACTGCTTGCTGTGGAAACTTGAATTTTGATGCACCTCTGTGTGGCAATAACTAGAGGTATTGCCATTTGTACACTGTCTTTTGCATGGTTACCTTTTTATCAGTGGACAAGGATCTGTACTGTACCCCTAACCCCTAATTAATGAAGCTTGAATGAAGACTGGTAAATGTCCTAGTAGTGTTTTTACCTACTCCTCTTCTTTCATTGCAATGTGGGTAGGCGCTGATGCCGTCTTCTCTGTCTGAGTGGCGTGCTTGTTATTTGGCAGAGGCCCAGTTTGTTGACAGTCACAATGGCAACCGGATTTGAGAAACCTTGGCAGAACACTTATTTTGTCACGACTACTAAGTGTGGGTTTCGCTTTCAGCAGTTGGTCATTGTGAGTCATGGCAGTCAGAGAGACTAGACACTGCCTACAGGTTGAGTGTTGCCATTTCCTCCTTGGCTCGTAGCCCAGAAATCTGACACTATCGGCATCTTTAGCTGTATGTGTGTCTCTATCTTGGGACCCAGAATCAATGCTTGAATCCTTAACCCTTATACTTCCTTGATTATTTTCAAGTTGTGTGAAAGGTTTAAGGGATGCATTGTTTGTCATTTCTGGTTCACTGAGGAGAATATCAATGATGGCGATGCATTGTCAAATTCGGCATTTGTACTGCCCAGTGTCCAGACAGGAGTCATTTGTAGCACATCAGTAGAAAGAATTCATTTGCCATTTCTCACACCAGTCTTCTCTCGCACCAGTCCTCTCTCGCACCAGTCCTCTCTCCACCAGTCCTCTCTCCACCAGTCCTCTCTCGCACCAGTCCTCTCTCGCACCGGTCCTCTCTCGCACCGGTCCTCTCTCGCACCAGCCCTCTCTCCACCAGCCCTCTCTCGCACCAGCCCTCTCTCCACCAGCCCTCTCTCTCATCAGTCCTCTCTCACATCAGTCTTCTCTCGCACCGGTCCTCTCTCGCACCGGTCCTCTCTCGCACCAGTCCTCTCTCGCACCAGACCTCTCTCCACCAGTCTTCTCTCCACCAGTCCTCTCTCTCATCAGTCCTCTCTCACATCAGTCTTCTCTCCACCAGTCCTCTCTCGCACCAGTCCTCTCTCGCACCAGTCCTCTCTCACATCAGTCTTCTCTCCACCAGCCCTCTCTCTCACCAGTCCTCTCTCGCACCAGTCCTCTCTCGCACCAGTCCTCTCTCGCACCAGTCCTCTCTCGCACCAGTCCTCTCTCACATCAGTCTTCTCTCGCACCAGTCCTCTCTCGCACCAGTCCTCTCTCGCACCAGTCCTCTCTCGCACCAGACCTCTCTCCACCAGTCTTCTCTCCACCAGTCCTCTCTCCACCAGTCCTCTCTCGCACCAGACCTCTCTCGCACCAGTCCTCTCTCTCCACCAGTCCTCTCTCCACCAGTCCTCTCTCCACCAGTCCTCTCTCCACCAGCCCTCTCTCCACCAGCCTCTCTCTCCACCAGCCCTCTCTCCACCAGTCTTCTCTTGCACCAGCCCTCTCTCCACCAGCCTCTCTCTCGCACCAGTCCTCTCTCGCACCAGTCCTCTCTCGCACCAGTCCTCTCTCTCCACCAGTCCTCTCTCTCCACCAGTCCTCTCTCTCCACCAGTCCTCTCTCGCACCAGTCCTCTCTCGCACCAGTCCCTCTCTCCACCAGTCCTCTCCCCACCAGTCTACTCTCCACCAGTCCACTCTCCACCAGTCCTCTCTCTCCACCAGTCCTCTCTCTCCACCAGTCCTCTCTCTCCACCAGTCCTCTCTCCACCAGTCCTCTCTCTCCACCAGTCCTCTCTCCACCAGTCCTCTCTCTCCACCAGTCCTCTCTCTCCACCAGTCCTCTCTCTCCACCAGTCCCTCTCTCCCACCAGTCCTCTCTCTCACCAGTCCTCTCTCTCCACCTGTCCTCTCTCTCCACCAGTCCTCTCTCCACCAGTCCTCTCTCCACCAGTCCTCTCTCCACCAGTCCTCTCTCCACCAGTCCTCTCTCCACCAGTCCTCTCTCCACCAGTCCTCTCTCCACCAGTCCTCTCTCCACCAGTCCTCTCTCCACCAGTCCTCTCTCCACCAGTCCTCTCTCCACCAGTCCTCTCTCCACCAGTCTTCTCTCCACCAGCCCTCTCTCCACCAGTCCTCTCTCGCACCAGTCCTCTCTCCACCAGTCTTCTCTCCACCAGCCCTCTCTCTCCACCAGTCCCTCTCTCTCCACCAGTCCTCTCTCGCACCAGTCCTCTCTCCACCAGTCCTCTCTCGCACCAGTCCTCTCTCCACCAGTCCTCTCTCGCACCAGACCTCTCTCCACCAGTCCTCTCTCGCACCAGTCCTCTCTCGCACCAGTCCTCTCTCGCACCAGTCCTCTCTCCACCAGCCCTCTCTCCACCAGCCCTCTCTCGCACCAGTCCTCTCTCGCACCAGTCCTCTCTCGCACCAGTCCTCTCTCGCACCAGTCCTCTCTCCACCAGTCCTCTCTCTCCACCAGTCCTCTCTCTCCACCAGTCCTCTCTCCACCAGCCTTCTCTCGCACCAGTCCTCTCTCACACCAGTCCTCTCTCCACCAGTCCTCTCTCCACCAGCCCTCTCTCGCACCAGTCCTCTCTCGCACCAGTCCTCTCTCCACCAGTCCTCTCTCACACCAGCCCTCTCTCCACCAGTCCTCTCTCACCAGGAAGTGCCTGCCATTGCTCTAGCATGTGGTGGTGTGGCTAGAGGAGTGACACTTACACACTGTCCCATACTGCCCTCCCCAGCCCCTTGCTGGCACTCCACTCCTGGTGACATGGCTGTCAGCGAAGTCCCCGTCACTCCGTCTTGTGTGTCACTCCTCTCACTCACAGCTCTGAATGCAGCAGTCTAGTCGTGACGTGTTGCTTGGTGATCCTCACATGATTGTTACATCCAGAATAATAAGTTGGAATTATACTTTTCATACAAATACAAACAAAACAAAACACAATAAAGGGAAGGATGACTCCAATGGTGCATAGAAATAAAGACATTCTAGGTTCATGCTTCTAAAAATTCCAGTAGACAGAGGTCTTGTGGACTCATTTTGCAACTGTTTCTTCATTTCAGGCATTTTCCGTCTTCTTTGTGTGCATCGCCATCACCTCAGATGTGATTTGCTACCTGTTCATACCAGTCCAGTGGCTCTTCTTCGCAGCCAGCACCTATGTCTGGGTCCAGTATGTCTGGCACACAGGTAGGAACAGCCTCCACTTGGAGGGCTCAGCTTTGGAAGCTGTTGAATGTCCATGGGGCAGGAAAAGCTTCTCCGGCACGCAGTATCCTGTACCACCATGCTCGTCCTCCTGCTGCCCTGCCGCCCCCTCCCTGGTCTCCAGGGGAGACAGGAGCTCCTCTGTCACAGTTCCCCCAGTGTTCTCTCTGTTACAAATTGTCAGTGTGTTCTGTGTGCGGCAACTGTGCCGCGAAATCATCACTTGATTGCTCATTTTGGAACAGAGAGTTCAAGGAGGAAAATGTGATGGAGGAGCGTAACTTTGCTGGTGGTGGTGGGCGGTGTGGAAATGGCAGCAAGGGGGGGGGGGGGGGGGGGAAATGGCAGCAAGGGTGGGCGGGGGGAAAAGGCAGCAAGGGGGGGCTGGGGGGGAATGGCAGAAAGGGGGGGGGGATGGCATCAAAGGGTGGCAGGGGACGGTGTGGGAATGGCAGCAAGGGGTGGTAAGGGGCGGTGTGGGAATGGCAGCAAGGGGTGGCGGAGGGCGGTGTGGGAATGGCAGCAAGGGGTGGCGGAGGGCGGTGTGGGAATGGCAGCAAGGGGTGGTAGGGGGCGGTGTGGGAATGGCAGCAAGGTGGTTGGGGGTGGGAATGGCAGCAATGGAGGTGGTGTGGGAATGGCAGCAAGGGGGGCGGTGTGGGAATGGCAGCAATGGAGGTGGTGTGGGAATGGCAGCAAGGGGGGCGGTGTGGGAATGGCAGCAAGGGGGGCGGTGTGGGAATGGCAGCAATGGAAGTGGTGTGGGAGTGGCAGCAATGGAGGTGGTGTGGGAATGGCAGCAAAGGGGGCAGTGTGCAAATGGCAGCAAGGGGGGTGGTGTGATAATGACAGCAAGGGGGGCGGTGTGGGAATGGCAGCAAGGGGGGTGGCATGATAATGACAGCAAGGGGGGCGATGTGGGAATGGCAGCAAGGGATGTGGTATGGTGGTATAGGACATGAGCTACTTATGATTATTGTATTTGGAATATGAAAGCTTGGTGTTGTGTTGTGAAGAATACGCGTACTTTGGTTGAGACCACACCTAGGTATTGAAGCTTTTTATGGATGACACAAAAAAATGCTGTCTGTAACTGTAAGAAATTATTTTCAACTGTGGTTGTAATGGATTCTAGTTTTTGTGGAGTTACCTCCCTTTAAAATTGCATTTGCTTAAATCAAAGGACACTTAACAGTTTTTAATCAAATTCATTTGTGACCATTCTCTCTGTTGAAAATTAAAATTTGAATGTCAGTTGTTGTTTTTTTCATATAAATTTGCTTGTCAGGTATTTCTCCAGACTAGAATCTGTGCTGTGATGCTAACCCTGTGGGTAGTTGCACAGTTAATATACAATTTTTAAATCATCTCTCTATTCATGGGGCATTCTATCATGCCTATTACGCCTGTATCAGGATTTCCTCATCTGTTTGACATTTTCCATGATCATGAGAGGTGAATTTTTGACTCACATGCGAAGCAAAAGTGAGTCTATGTACTCACCCGTGTCGTCCGTCCGTCCGTCCGGGCGTAAAAAACTTAAACGTTGGATTTTTCTCGGACACTATGAAGTATATCAACACCAAATGTGGCATAATGGTGTATGATGACAAGGCCTCTAAAACCATACATGGTGACTTGACCTTGCTTCAAGGTCAAGGTCACAGGAGCCATAAATGTGGTCTCAAAAAACAGTCATTCTTCACATTTTCCCAATTTTCTCCCACGTTATTGAGAATGGTGACCTTAGCTACAAGTGGTATATAGGGCAAAGTAAGCCCTATCTTTTGATACCAGTTTGGTTGACCTTGCTTCAAGGTCAAGGTCACAGGAGCTCTTCAAAGTTGGATTGTATACATATTTTGAAGTGACCTTGACCTTGAACTATGGAAGATAACTGTTTCAAACTTAATAATTATGTGGGGCACATGTTATACTTTCATCATGAGACACATTTGGTCACATATCATCAAGGTCAAGGTCACTTTGACCCTTATGAAATGTGCCCAAAATGGGGTAGTGAACCACTAAAAGTGACCATATCTCATGGTAGAAAGTGCCAATAAGCACCATTGTGCTTCCTATGTCTTGAATTAACAGCTTTGTGTTGCATGACCCAAGGTCAAGGTCAAATGTATTTTGGTAGGAAAAATGTGTAAAGCATTTCTTAGTGTATGATGTCATTGGTAGGTTTAGTTGTTTGACCTTGACCTTGAAGGTCACCTGAAGGTCAAGGTCATATAAAGGTCAAGATCAAGCATGTGAGTCGTATGTTTTTTTTTTTTGTTCTTCATCCACATAGAAAGCCTAATGAAATTCATGTCGACGTCCCTCTTGTAGAAAGGCCTACTTTTTGCCCAGTGTGAGTATTCAGACCATTGTTTATATGGTCTTTTTCTTTTTGGTTTCAGAGCGGGGAATTTGCCTGCCAACAGTTTGTCTGTGGTTGCTATTTGTTTACATCGAGATCTCAGTGCGATTACGTGAACTCAAAAGCCTGCCTTTCAATCTAGACTTGTGCCGGCCTTTTGCAGCTCACTGGTGAGTGTCCATTTCCCCCCTCTCTCTCTCTAGGCAAGTGTGTGTGTGTGTGTGTGTGTGTGTGTGTGTGTGTGTGTGTGTGTGTGTGTGTAATAAGATTTGTTGGGCTCTTGTCGATAGAAATTAAAAAAAGAATTGAACATTGACATAACTGTGCCACTGAGCATCAAAAATCAGCTACTTGAAGGGGATTTTACAAGCAGATGCAAAACCAATGACATGTTAGCGTGAAAGTGGATGTACACTGGAAAATGTTACCAAGGTGTAGGGAAAGTGAATGTACACTAGAGAATGTTACTATGGTGTAGAGGAAGTGGATGTACACTGGAGAATGTTACCATGGTGTAACACGGGAAAGTGAATGTACACTGGAAAATGTTACCATGGTGTAGGGGAAGTGAATGTACACTGGAGAATGTTACCATGGTGTAGGGGAAGTGGATGTACACTGGAGAATGTTACCATGGTGTAGAGGAAGTGAATGTACACTGGAGAATGTTACCATGGTGTAACATGAGAAAGTGAATGTACATTGGAGAATGTTACCATGGTGTAACACGGGAAAGTGAATGTACACTGGAGAATGTTACCATGGTGTAGAGGAAGTGAATGTACACTCAAGGTCATCCAAGGTCATGCAACACAAAGCTGTTAATTCAAGACATAGGAAGCACAATGGTGCTTATTGGCACTTTCTACCATGAGATATGGTCACTTTTAGTGGTTCACTACCCCATTTTGGTCACATTTCATAAGGGTCAAAGGACCTTGACCTTGATGATATGTGACCAAATGTGTCTCATGATGAAAGTATAACATGTGCCCCACATAATTATTAAGTTTGAAACAGTTATCTTCCATAGTTCAGGGTCAAGGTCACTTCAAAATATGTATACAATCCAACTTTGAAGAGCTCCTGTGACCTTGACCTTGAAGCAAGGTCAACCAAACTGGTATCAAAAGATAGGGCTTGCTTTGACCTATATACCACTTGTAGCTAAGGTCGCCATTCTCAATAAACGTGCGAGAAAATTGGGAAAATGTGAAAAATGACTGTTTTTAGACCACATTTATGGCTCCTGTGACCTTGACCTTGAAGCAAGGTCAAGTCACTATGTATGTTTTTTGAGGCCTTGTCATCATACACCATCATGCCACATTTGGTGTTGATAGACTTAATAGT
>JAWQFJ010001006.1:83179-130679 GCA_034096865.1 Theodoxus fluviatilis
GGGGCCGCGGCAGAGCGTTGCTTCCGGACATTCAGCAGACGCTGTTTTGTCCGGTCAGCACGCCGCCCTCCTTCCTGTGCATGCCCATGTACCCCAACCCCGTGCTTCCGAAAGGTTGACGGGGGCGGGGAGGCGCAGGCAGGCGTCCGTTTTCTTCTCTGACTCCGGGGTCATCGACTGTGTTTCTCCTGGCAGGGAGACGAGTCTGGGACGACCAGTTCAGAGCCCAGCGAGTTGGCACGCTCGGTCCTCGGACTGTGGCGCCACTGCGGCTGCGGAAGAGAGGTGGGACGTTGGGTCGGCAGACCAAGGTTCCTATCGTTCTCTGTCTGTGGACGGTTTCGTTGAGGGACCGCTTGATGAGCAAGAGGTGCGGGACGGTTCTCCGGTCTCTGGGGGACTGGGGAAATCGGCGTTGGATCTGCTACGGACGCATCGTCAGTCGGTGTTGGCTTCCATGGCAGCCTTTACCTCGGACGTGGGTCAGCGGGCAGTCCCTTCCTCTTATGCTTCTTCCCTTTCCCGCTTGGAGGGATTCATGGAGACTGGTCCTCCGGTGCAAGTGCCGGAGTTGTTGTTTTCGGCAGACATGTTGGCCCGGGCGTCGGTGATGGATTGCGGCTTACGCTCGGGGAATCCTAAGTTCTGTATGGGTAAGGTTCCTGGTGACGTGTCGGAGCTCGCGGATTCCTTTCCGTGGTCTGGGACTGTCTCTGCCCCGGACGTTTTTCGGCCTGCAGACGTCCCTTGGCTTTTCTCGCTTCTGGACGAGCGCCTTCCCTTTCAGACTGTGTCCCGCCCTGGGCCGCGTGACCTCTCCCTCCTGGGGGCGGCGAGTGACGCGCGAGGGGTGGGGACCAAGGTTCCGGATGTGAACTTTGATTCTCGGTCTTTTGCGCATTTAGAGAGGGCGTCGTCTGAGTGTGTCAAGGGCTGCGCCATGCTTGGCACTCTCCTGGCCACTTTGACCCCTTCCATTGCCGTCCGCCACGAGGGAGGCGCGGGCCCGTTTCAGTTGCTTCCTCCTCATGAGGTCGATCAGGAGGCGGTCGGGAGTGTGATCTTCGCTCTAGATCACACCTATTCCCTTCTGGCGTCTCTGGCGCTTCATATGCGTGGTCAACTGGCGGGTATGGCGAGGGATTGCATGCTATTGGCGACAGCCTTTCGGGACGTGGAGCTTCGGCAGCTGCGCTCTCTGTCCCTGGTGTCGCACTCCATGTTTCCCTCGGACCGGCTCGAGGAGTGTGTGCGGCGCATGGTGACCGATGCCAAGGATCGGGCCATTTCTTTCGCGTCGCTAGCTCGCACGCCTGCCGCTTCTCTGGCGCCAGGGCCGAGTTCGCGAAAACGCCCTAGGCGTTCTCTGGGGCGTGGGGCCTTTTCTTCTTCGGAAGGGCAGGCTCAGGCTGCTTCGGCGTCTCAGGCTCCGGGGGGGCAGTCTGGTGGGGGTGGGGGTGCCGGTTCGCTCCCGACACCCCTCCCCGTAGGGGGCGGGCGTGCTCAGGCACCCCGTCACTCAGCTCCCCGGGGGCGTGGGTTCGGTTCTCGGGGAGGCGGTCGGGGTAGGGGTTCTAACCCCTCCTCTCGTCGACCGGGTTACTTTCAGTAGTGCCCTCCCGCTGCCTCCTTCATGGCCCTTGTCTCAGTGTCACCCGCCCAGACAGGGCTATGTGGTGGGTAGCTCGGGGGGGGCACGACCCATTCAGAGGGCTGGGGTTCTCTTGGGAGAAGGGGTTGCCCCATCCTCTCCTCTAGGGCTAGGGCTGAGCTCTCCGGCGGGCGCATGCGACTGTCCCGGGGGTCTATGCTTTATGCCTGCTTTATCTCCTCAGATTACAGTTCCTTTTTTAGACGAGTCTGTTTCTCACGTCGAGCTCGCGGGTGGCTCAGGGAATTCTAGTCTTCTTTCTGTGGCTTCTCGCGCCAGGGGTACGTACGGTTGTCGGTGCGGCCTCGGTCGTGTGTACTCGGTCCTCACTCAGTGTGGAGGCGACTGATCGAGTGGCGACGATCGCTCGGGGGTTAGCGCAGCGAGGCGTTTCCCGCGAGTCTGTTTCGCTTGCTCTCCGGCATCATCCGGTTTTGTCAGGCTCGTCCTCACCCAGTTGACCCACTACGTCCTTCTGCGTGTCTTTTGGCTGATTTTGTTTCTCACTTGTTCCGTACTCGTTCTCTGTCTTACGCCTCCCTCTGCAATTATCGTTCGGCGGTGACGAATACCATCAAGGCTGCTCGTGGGGTTGACGTTTCCTTCCTGTCAAACGACCCTACTGTCAGGCAGGTGTTGGATGGTATTCGGAATGAGTTTCCACGTCGTCAGATTTCTCCTCCTCTGTGGGATGTGTTTTTGATTTTGCGTTTTCTCTCTGGTTCGGTGTTCGAACCCATTGGTGCTTGTTCATTCAAACGGCTTACTCAGAAGACTGTTTTTCTGGTTATGCTAGCTTGTGCGCGTCGGATCGGGGAAATCCACGCTCTGAGTGGTTTACCTTCGGATATAGAGTTCACCGGGGGGACGAATCGTGCATTCTGTCTTTTCTGCCGGAGTTTTGGTGCAAGAATCAGGACTCTCTTTCCGACTGTCAGAGCATCGAGATTAAGGGGCTCTCTTCTATTCTCGATCCTAGCGATGCTGACTGTGTGAACTGTCCGGTGCGTGCACTCAAATGTTACCTGGCTCGAACTCAGTCCCGTCGTCTTCGGAAGCGGAGACTGTTTCTGCCCCTTACGCGTCGTCACGCTGAGGTGTCAAAAACGTCAATTTCTTGCTGGATACGCATTTTGATTACGGATGCGTACAAGAATGCGTTGCTTGAACCTCCTGCTGGTGCCTCTCGGACTCATGAACTCCGCAAAGTGGCCACCTCTGTAGCGTTTGCCAAAAATGTCTCGTTGGCTCACCTTATGAGGGCGGCTTTCTGGCGCAGTGAGTGTGTGTTCACACGCCATTACCTGCGTGATGTTCAAGTTCGTCGTGTCAACGATACCTTTGGCATCACACAAGTTGGTTGTTGCGGGTTCGGCTCTTCGTGTTTGATGGTGAGTGGTTTATTTTGGTTTGGTGTTTATGCACAACCCGCCTCCCATTGCTGGGCAATCATATCACTGGTTTGTCTACTGGTAAGTTGGAGGGAAAACTTGAAGAAATTTAAACTAATTTCTATGTTTTCCTGACATACTTACCAGTAGACAAATTACTGTCCCACCCACCTCCCCGTTTGTGCATTGCTGAGTCTCAGCTTTGTCAAAGAGATGGAACGTGCTCTGCCTGCGCTATTTGTACCTGGCGGGTGGTGACGCGGCGCACTGGGAGTTACCTCCCTTTGCTCGTGGCGTCCCTAGCGCCATGTCTCGACCAAGCAGATTGGCCGTTGCAGGCAGGCACGTGTGGGTATGAATTATGCTAATTCTTTTTTCGAGGTCAATAGGTCGTATATCACTGGTTTGTCTACTGGTAAGTATGTCAGGAAAACATAGAAATTAGTTTAAATTTCTTCAAGTACACTGGAGAATGTTACCATGGTGTAACACAGGAAAGTGAATGTACACTGGAGAATGTTACCATGGTGTAGGGAAAGTGGATGTACACTGGAGAATGTTACCATGGTGTAGGGAAAGTGAATGTACACTGGAGACTGTTACCATGGTGTAACACAGGAAAGTGAATGTACACTGGAGAATGTTACCATGGTGTAACACGGGAAAGTGAATGTACACTGGAGAATGTTACCATGGTGTAACACGGGAAAGTGAATGTACACTGGAGAATGTTACCATGGTGTAACACGGGAAAGTGAATGTACACTGGAGAATGTTATCATGGCATAGGGAAAGTGGATGTACACTGGAGAATGTTACCATGGCGTAACACGGGAAAGTGGATGTACACTGGAGAATGTTACCATGGCGTAAGGGAAAGTGGATGTACACTGGAGAATGTTAACCATGGTGTAAGTAACAGTAACACGGGAAAGTGAATGTACACTGGAGAATGTTACCATGGTGTAGGGAAAGTGAATGTACACTGGAGAATGTTACCATGGTGTAACACAGGAAAGTGAATGTACACTGGAGAATGTTACCATGGTGTAAGGAAAGTGGATGTACACTGGAGAATGTTACCATGGCGTAGGGAAAGTGGATATAAACTGGAGAATGTTACCATGGCGTAGGGAAAGTGGATATAAACTGGAGAATGTTACCATGGCGTAGGGGAAGTGGATGTACACTGGAGAATGTTACCATGGTGTAACACGGGAAAGTGGATGTACACTGGAGAATGTTACCATGGTGTAGGGAAAGTGAATGTACACTGGAGAATATTACCATGGTGTAACACGGGAAAGTGGATGTACACTGGAGAATGTTACCATGGTGTAGGGAAAGTGAATGTACACTGGAGATTGTTACCATGGCGTAGGGAAAGTGAATGTACACTGGAGAATGTTACCATGGTGTAGGGAAAGTGAATGTACACTGGAGAATGTTACCATGGTGTAGGGAAAGTGAATGTACACTGGAGAATGTTACCATGGTGTAGGGAAAGTGAATGTACACTGGAGAATGTTACCTTGGTGTAGGGAAAGTGAATGTACACTGGAGAATGTTACCATGGTATAACACGGGAAAGTGGATGTACACTGGAGAATGTTACCATGGCGTAGGGAAAGAGAATGTACACTGGAGAATGTTATCATGGGGTAGGGAAAGTGAATGGACACTGGAGAATGTTACCTTGGTGTAACACTGGAAAGTGAATGTACACTGGAGAATGTTACCATGGTGTAGGGAATGTGGATGTACACTGGAGAATGTTACCACGGCGTAGGGGAAGTGAATGTACACTGGAGAATGTTACCATGGTGTAGGGGAAGCCACTGGAAGGGGAATGGCATGCTTGCATTTTGGAATGGAGAAATTTGAAGTTGATTGTTGAAATGAGTGTAGATGATGTTCTTTAACATTTCTCTGTGTGTTGCAGCATTGGGTATCCTGTTGTCACACTAGGCTTTGGGTTCAAAAGCTACATATCATACAGATTGCGTCTGGTAAGTTGTTTTTATCCTCAGTCTGCTCTTTCCCAAGACAAGCATTTGCTGAAGAGGAGCGTTGAGTTTATATTTGTGACCAGCCAAAATATCAATATTGACAACATAGCAATTTTCATTCAATAAATCATGTAGACTTTACTACCAATTCTTGAGAAAAAGCCACCTTTACAACACACGTAGTGAATATTAAGTAGCTAGAAACTCCCTATGGAGCGAAGCAGCAGACGGTCTTCAGAGGAAGAGCCCCCGTCGCCGAGTGTTTCGGCACATTTACAACACACGTAGTGAATATATTACTTTTGAGTATAGCTACAGGAAGCAACACATCTGATAAATTATTGTGTATTGACACAAAAACTGCCAATGACTTCCACCATGTTTACTTGTGTTTGGTCACATTTTCCTGTGATTAAACATTAAACAGTAGAATGCTTATGTTTGATTAGACAGTGGAATGCTTATGTTTGATTAGACAGTGGAAATGCTTTTTGATGATGAGTTGTTCGCCCGAGTTCGTGACTAAAACCAGGAAAATGGACTAAATTTTAACCCATTAGACACTATGACGGTATACACAAAAGGGTCCTGAAAACCTGAGCCTTTTTCAGAAAAACTGAAGAAGTCGGGTACGTTTACAAAAAATTTATTAACTCCACTTGTAACAATCACAGAGACACAAAATAAGCATTGTCTTAAAGCTGACATCCATTGCTACAAGCTCATACAATCAAATACAACACACTACAAGTCAAAATTTATGAATTATTTTTTAAAATTAAGTCATGGACTCACATGCGAAGCAAAAGTGAGTCTATGTACTGAGCCGTGTCGTCCGTCCGTCCGTCCGTCCGTCCGTCCGTCCGGCCGTCCGTCCGTAAAAAACTTAAACGTTGGATTTTTCTCGGAGACTATTAAGTCTATCAACACCAAATGTGGCATGATGGTGTATGATGACAAGGCCTCAAAAAACATACATAGTGACTTGACCTTGCTTCAAGGTCAAGGTCACAGGAGCCATAAATGTGGTCTCAAAAACAGTCATTTTTCACTTTTCCCAATTTTCTCCCACGTTATTGAGAATGGCGACCTTAGCTACAAGTGGTATATAGGTCAAAGCAAGCCCTATCTTTTGATACCAGTTTGGTTGACCTTGCTTCAAGGTCAAGGTCACAGGAGCTCTTCAAAGTTGGATTGTATACATATTTTGAAGTGACCTTGACCCTGAACTATGGAAGATAACTGTTTCAAACTTAATAATTATGTGGGGCACATGTTATACTTTCATCATGAGACACATTTGGTCACATATCATCAAGGTCAAGGTCACTTTGACCCTTATGAAATGTGACCAAAATGGGGTAGTGAACCACTAAAAGTGACTATATCTCATGGTAGAAAGCTAATTTTAGATCTCGACGTAAACACCGCGAGGGTAAGATGAAACGCGTGCGTCGCTCCCGAAGCGAAGGGGGGATGCAACGTGCGCGTTCCATCCGAAGCGAGTGGGTTAAACATTCACTTTAGCAATTCTTAATGTCATTTTTGGACAGCTTAGTCATTACAGTATCAGAGAATGTAACCAAAAAAGCAGCAGCAGTAGTACTTTTTTAAAAACAGTGTCATTAAGTATACCCCTGCCCGAAAGGTAACACCATTACACCGTGACTTCTTAGAACCTGTAATTCTGAAATGCAAATGAGTTTGGAGTAAACAAATACCTGTCACTAAAGTAAATGGCAAGCACCTTTCATGTGACAAGATGAGAGCTGGATATAGTTGTTACTTAACAGATACTGGACAAGATATATGTGTGACGGCGAAATGCTGTTACTGGCCACTGTAAACATTACCCTGTACATAAAGTTCAAGAAGCAGAGTACAATCCATGGATACATTGTAACACTAGCTATTAACTATGAAAGCTCTTTTGAAAAATTCTACAACCACAGTCAAGAAGTTAGAGGACTCTTTAGATAAATGGTAACGGCATTACACGTGACTCTTATCAGTCTGACAAACCACTAAAAAGGGGAAAAAACCCAGATTGATAGTTCACAACAGTTTATTTGGTTACTGCAGCAGACACACACAATACCAAATTAAATAATAAATCTAATACAGTAATAGAAGCAAAAATAGTCGCAGCTTAAAATCCTGGTTAACATTCACTATCCCAACAGAATTTGCAGATGGACATTTTCACAAGGAAATTAATGGAAATTCAAAACACAAACATAACGAAATCATGCAACATTATACACTCACATTAAAATGATAATCTATCCACCTAATGCTATAAGGCACAAAAACACTCATTAAAAACAAAATCCTTCCACCCTCCATTCGCGAAAACTATTGCCGCAAGGAACACGAACAATGTTCATGTTAACAATCATCTCTTTCATCACAGTCTGGACTTCATGGACCACAGGTTTTGTGAAGCCTAATATAGCCTGCAAGGCTGATAGGCCCTTAAACTCCATCCATCCATCCATTGTGAAGACCTTTTCCTTGGTTCCATGTGGTTTGAAAAAATCCACTCCCAGACTTGTAAAGTTGTCTTCGACAACTACATCTGCAAAGAATACCTTTTCCTTGGTTCCATGTGGTTTGAGAAAATCCACTCCCAGACTTGTAAAGTTGTCTTCGACAACTACATCTGCAAAGAATAAGCAAATACAAGTCAAAACATCTGTAATGTTTAAATGCTACTTCAGTTGTTACTTCTCGTGGCATTTGGGTTCTTTTTAATCAAATCTTTGAGATTTTATCCCAAACCGTAACACCGCTACATGGAACTGTTCCACCATCAACACTTGGGAAAATTGAGGTCACATGAAATTTCGAAACGCCAATTGGGCATTTTCGCACAAAATGCAGTTTCACTGCACACACATACACAGTAGCTAACTACTTGTGAATTGTGAAACTTTACTGAAAGTCATATAAATGATGTTCACACACAGAATGAAACAAATAAAGTGGCAAACCATTTCTATTGAGAGAAAAACGAAACGCACGCTTCATGTGCCGTTGATGTTTTTGAAGACAAACCCATCATCGATCGTAAGAAACATCAGAAAACCCTTGTTCTGAGACCTATCTTCACAAACAAAACACATCTGATGATATTACAGTCATTAATTTTGCAAGTTACAAGATTTTACTCACTGTAATTAGGTCTGCTGTTCGTCAGCGATGCACAAATTGAGGCAAGAGGGCTGGCGGGAACGCACACTTCTGGCCACAAATTGTGTGACGTTGTGTGCAATGTTGTGTTTAACATCACACATTTACGTTTAATCTTGTGTTCTACGTCACTGAACTGTGTGCGCATGGTTAGTGTACTGTGAAAGTGCAACAGGGAACAGCAGACGACGGATTCACGTTCACAGTTTTAGATTTAAAATCAAGGTAACGCACGCTTCATCTGTGACTTTATTGAAGCGGTGTGTGTTGAATGCGTTCGAGAGGAAGCTGCTTGTGAAAAAAGCATGTCCACTTGTGACCTCGCAGGAAGCGTGCGTTACCCTGTCTTTGAAATCCATTTTCACGTACAGTTATTGTGACATCGCGGTTTTCTTGCTGGGTAAAGCTAAATAAAAACCGCTGGTGCTGAACCTCCAGGTTTTGGCATTAAAAAACACAATAAAGTCTGTAGGACCTCCAGTAAACCTGGAGGGATAATCTTCTCGTATTACCGCATTTTCGCGTCTGCTGGTAGACGTTCAACATGCAAAGAAGCCACTGTTTTGTGAAAGTAGGAAAAGATAACTCTGTTTGACTCGATGTGCATTTAGGCTATTCCGTCAATTGACATTTCAGGGGGGGGGTTTCGAGTTTATGACCTACATAAATCACTTTCTTTTCAAGCCTCGATTCTGAAAATTTGACAGATTCAATCGGACCTAACTTCCAGTAAGTGTGCAAAATGTCAAGGAAATCTGTTCAGCAGTTTTTGAGATATCAGCCGTTAAGTCGGGCCTGACAGGCAGAGATACACAAAAAATTACGTCACAGTATTGATGACGTCACGCATTTTGCAATTTCGCCATTCCATCAATCGAGTATTTAGGGAGGTGCTTTCGAGTTTACGACCTTAAAAAACAACTTTCTTTTCAAGCCTCGATTCTGAAAATTTGATTCATTCAATCGGACCTAACTTCCAGTTAGTGTGCAAAATGTCAAGGAAATCCGTCCAGTAGTTTTTGAGATATCAGCCGTTAAGTCGGGACAGACAGACAGACAGACACACACACACACACACAGATAAAGTCTGTAGGACCTCCAGTAAACCTGGAGGGATAAAACTTTAATTAACAGATTCACAGCAGAATTTTAAAACACCAATGGCATACTTTGCTGCAGATAGTTTGTGGAGTGTGTTGGGTCAGCCGTTCCACTTTTTGGCTGCCATTTTGATGGCAATTTTACATTATTTATTACTCTAACATGCACAAACTTTACTTTCATCAAATCCCACTGCTCATGGTGTTTCTTGGACATATGTACAACCTCTTGATGCAATGTTTCTTTGCCTAAAACAAAAAAATAGCTGGTTATAGGAAACTTTAATAGAACACCCCATCCAGTCACGAACTCGGGAGAACAACTCTGATATATATGTGTGAAATATCTTTCAGGATTACAGATTGATCTTTTGACCCTGTGATCTTTTGAATGGCAGTTTAGGCTCTATTGGTATGAATATCACTTTGTTTTAAATGTTAAATAGATCATTGTTTCTGCATGTCCCTGCTTCATGGAGATGCTGTAGACCTGTGTGGACTTGTAGTGTCTTGCACCAATTGAAGGTCAGTGCCCATGCTGTCTTGTGCAGCTTGCCTTGGTGGAGAGAGATCTGCAGGTCGGCCTGATGCTGTCTGTGCCAATGATGGGCCGTTACTTGGGCCTGGGCTGAATTGGAGAGAAAACGCTCTTTGGAAACTGTCCTGAAAATTCTGTCATTTTGTGTTTTTTCCAGCGACGACAGAAGGTGGTTCAGAAAGAGAATGAATTTTACAACCAACTTCTGCAGCAGGCTCTACCACCTGAAGCTCAGTACAGTGATAAACAGAAAGGTTTGTCCCCCCTCTGCACACTGTTTGAAACTGTGCGTGCAAGCGTGGTGCATGCTGCTGGGTGGGTTCTGGGGCTGGTGTGTGGTAAGTGTCTTGTGGATACCTTGTGAGTGTACTTCTTGAGTGTGTGTGTGTGTGTGTGTGTGTGTGTGTGTGTGTGTGTGTGTGTGTGTGTGTGTGTGTCTGTGTTTCTGTGTTTCTGTGAGTCTGTGTCTGTGTCTGTGTGTGTGTGTGTCTGTGTAAAAAGACTGGTCACATTTATCACATTGGAGTACATAGCCTCAGTTAGGGAATGGCAGCAAGAGGCAGTATGGGAACAGCAGCAAAGGGTGGTATGAGAATGGCGGCAAGGGGTGGTGTGGAAATGGCAGCAAGGGGTGGTGTGGGAATGGCAGCAAAGGATGGTGTGTGTGTGTGTGTGTGTGTGTGTGTGTGTGTGTGTGTGTGTGTGTTTTCACAGTGAGCGGTTTTTTGGGAGCTTTCCATAGAAAGGAAGAAAAGATCAAAACAAAAACACACAAAAAAGCCAAAAATTCCTTGCATCTACGTGCTCTTTGTTTTGCAGACTTGAAGTTCACATGGTATTGATGAAGTGCATCTAAGGGTTGTACTGTTTTGTCCTTAGCGACCAGAGACATGGAAGTATTTTTTGTTTTGCAAGCAAGGCATTCACTTCATATCACACATGGTGTCCTGCAGCCTGGAGTTGCTGGCAAGTTGTCCCTGTGTGCTTGCAGCGCTGCCGTCAAGGACGGAGGAGGAGGTGGTGTCCAATGGGGTTGCAGGCAAGAAGACTTCCAAGGCAGAGGAGGAGAAGGAGGGCAAGAAGACGCCAGGCAAGTCCACTACAGACCTCAACGAAGACGACGAACTGGAATACATAGAGAAGAGCTTGCCCAAGAAGCCCAATGTGAATCAGTTTGATGAGTGTGTAGACAATTTTGCCAGTGACTCGCAGGTGAAGGCCTTCAAATGCAACACTGCCAGTGCTGTGAATGGCAAGCCGCCTGGCAGTGCTGGCAAGCTCAACACCAGCAAAGACCTCGCCGCCAAGAAAGGGAAGAACTACAGTAAAGACATATCTCCCGCCACTTTCAGCAGTAACAAAGATGAACTTATAGCCAGGTGAGTGGTGTTGGCCTCGTGGCACTTGGCTGCAGACATGGCAGTGACTGTCATATCGGTGGCATTCTTCCAAGCTCCTTATGTGCCCAAAGTGTTTTTGTTGTTGTTGTTTCTATTATTTGTGTGTGCTTGTTTTGCTGTCAAAATGTTCCACTTGTAGATGGCATTGGGTGAAGGGGATGCCACTGGTGCAGTCCTGCAGTGTGAGTGACCAGTGTGTGGCCCTGCAGTGTGAGTGACCAGTGTGTGGTCCTGCAGTATTAGTAAGTGACCAGTGTGTGGCCCTGCAGTGTGTGACCAGTGTGTGGCCCTGCAGTGTGAGTGACCAGTGTGTGGTCCTGCAGTATTAGTAAGTGACCAGTGTGTGGCCCTGCAGTGTGTGACCAGTGTGTGGTCCTGCAGTATTAGTAAGTGACCAGTGTGTGGCCCTGCAGTGTGTGACCAGTGTGTGGTCCTGCAGTATTAGTAAGTGACCAGTGTGTGGCCCTGCAGTGTGAGTGACCAGTGTGTGGCCCTGCAGTGTGAGTGACCAGTGTGTGGTCCTGCAGTGTAAGTGACCAGTGTGTGGCCCTGCAGTGTGAGTGAGTGACCAGTGTGTGTGGCCCTGCAGTGTGAGTAAGTGACCAGTAAGTGGCCCTGCAGTGTGAGTGACCAGTGTGTGGCCCTGCAGTGTGAGTGACCAGTGTGTGACCCTGCAGTGTGAGTTAGTGACCAGTGTGTGGCCCTGCAGTGTGAGTGAGTGACCAGTGTGTGGCCCTGCAGTGTGAGTAAGTGACCAGTGTGTGGACCTGCAGTGTGAGTAACCAGTGTGTGGCCCTGCAGTGTGAGTGACCAGTGTGTGGTCCTGCAGTGTCAGTGACCAGTGTGTGGCCCTGCAGTGTGAGTGACCAGTGTGTGGCCCTGCAGTGTGAGTGACCAGTGTGTGGCCCTGCAGTGTGAGTAACCAGTGTGTGGCCCTGCAGTGTGAGTGAGTGACCAGTGTGTGGCCCTGCAGTGTGTGACCAGTGTGTGGTCCTGCAGTGTGAGTGAGTGACCAGTGTGTGGCACTGCAGTGTAAGTGACCAGTGTGTGGCCCTGCGCTGTGAGTGAGTGACCAGTGTGGCCCTGCAGTGTGAGTGACCAGTGTGTGGCCCTGCAGTGTGAGTGACCAGTGTGTGGCCCTGCAGTGTGAGTAAGTGACCAGTGTGTGGCCCTGCAGTGTGAGTGACCAGTGTGTGGCCCTGCAGTGTGAGTGACCAGTGTGTGGCCCTGCAGTGTGAGTAAGTGACCAGTGTGTGGCCCTGCAGTGTGAGTGAGTGACCAGTGTGTGGCCCTGCAGTGTGAGTGACCAGTGTGTGGCCCTGCAGTGTGAGTGACCAGTGTGTGGCCCTGCAGTGTGAGTGAGTGACCAGTGTGTGGCCCTGCAGTGTGAGTGACCAGTGTGTGGCCCTGCAGTGTGAGTGAGTGACCAGTGTGTGGCCCTGCAGTGTGAGTGACCAGTGTGTGGCCCTGCAGTGTGAGTGAGTGACCAGTGTGTGGCCCTGCAGTGTGAGTGACCAGTGTGTGGCCCTGCAGTGTGAGTAGTGACCAGTGTGTGGCCCTGCAGTGTGAGTGACCAGTGTGTGGCCCTGCAGTGTGAGTAAGTGACCAGTGTGTGGCCCTGCAGTGTGAGTGACCAGTGTGTGGCCCTGCAGTGTGAGTGAGTGACCAGTGTGTGGCCCTGCAGTGTGAGTGAGTGACCAGTGTGTGGCCCTGCAGTGTGAGTGACCAGTGTGTGGCCCTGCAGTGTGAGTGAGTGACCAGTGTGTGGCCCTGCAGTGTGAGTGACCAGTGTGTGGCCCTGCGGTGTGAGTGACCAGTGTGTGGCCCTGCAGTGTGAGTGACCAGTGTGTGGCCCTGCAGTGTGAGTGACCAGTGTGTGGCCCTGCAGTGTGAGTGAGTGACCAGTGTGTGGCCCTGCAGTGTGAGTGACCAGTGTGTGGCCCTGCAGTGTGAGTGAGTGACCAGTGTGGCCCTGCAGTGTGAGTGAGTGACCAGTGTGTGGCCCTGCAGTGTGAGTGAGTGACCAGTGTGTGGCCCTGCAGTGTGAGTGACCAGTGTGTGGCCCTGCAGTGTGAGTGAGTGACCAGTGTGTGGCCCTGCAGTGTGAGTGACCAGTGTGTGGCCCTGCAGTGTGAGTGAGTGACCAGTGTGTGGCCCTGCAGTGTGAGTGACCAGTGTGTGGCCCTGCAGTGTGAGTGAGTGACCAGTGTGTGGCCCTGCAGTGTGAGTGAGTGACCAGTGTGTGGCCCTGCAGTGTGAGTGACCAGTGTGTGGCCCTGCAGTGTGAGTGACCAGTGTGTGGCCCTGCAGTGTGAGTGACCAGTGTGTGGCCCTGCAGTGTGAGTGACCAGTGTGTGGCCCTGCAGTGTGAGTAATTGACCAGTGTGTGGCCCTGCAGTGTGAGTGACCAGTGTGTGGCCCTGCAGTGTGAGTGACCAGTGTGTGGCCCTGCAGTGTGAGTGACCAGTGTGTGGCCCTGCAGTGTGAGTGACCAGTGTGTGGCCCTGCAGTGTGAGTGACCAGTGTGTGGCCCTGCAGTGTGAGTGAGTGACCAGTGTGTGGCCCTGCAGTGTGAGTGAGTGACCAGTGTGTGGCCCTGCCTTGTGAGTGACCAGTGTGTGGCCCTGCAGTGAGTGACCAGTGTGTGGCCCTGCAGTATGAGTGAGTGACCATGGTGTCGCCCTGCAGTGTGAGTGAGTGACCAGTGTGTGGCCCTGCCTTGTGAGTGGCCAGTGTTTGACCCTGCAGTGTGAGTGAGTGACCAGTGTGTGGCCCTGCAGTGTGAGTGACCAGTGTGTGGCCCTGCAGTGTGTGACCAGTGTGTGGCCCTGCCTTGTGAGTGACCAGTGTGTGGCCCTGCCTTGTGAGTGACCAGTGTGTGGCCCTGCAGTGTGAGTGACCAGTGTGTGGCCCTGCAGTGTGTGACCAGTGTGTGGCCCTGCCTTGTGAGTGACCAGTGTGTGGCCCTGCCTTGTGAGTGACCAGTGTTTGACCCTGCAGTGTGAGTGTGTGACCAGTGTGTGGCCCTGCAGTGTAAGTGACCAGTTTCTAGGATGCAGATCTGCTGCTTACTCCATGCAGTGTTCAGCTCTAAGGCTGCTGGACACTAAAGTTCCCTCAGTGAATGTGCAATGCTTACACATGTGCATGTCACGTTTAGGCATGGAAGTAGTAGTAGAAGTAACGGGATCTGCATGTGTACTGCCGGAGTTTTAGGCATGGAAGTAGTAGTAGAAGTAACGGGATCTGCATGTGTACTGCTGGAGGTTTAGGCATGGAAGTAGTAGTAGAAGTAACGGGATCTGCATGTGTACTGCTGGAGGTTTAGGCATGGAAGTAGTAGTAGAAGTAACGGGATCTGCATGTGTACTGCTGGAGGTTTAGGCATGGAAGTAGTAGTAGAAGTAACGGGATCTGCATGTGTACTGCTGGAGGTTTAGGCATGGAAGTAGTAGTAGAAGTAACGGGATCTGCATGTGTACTGCTGGAGGTTTAGGCATGGAAGTAGTAGTAGAAGTAACGGGATCTGCATGTGTACTGCTGGAGGTTTAGGCATGGAAGTAGTAGTAGAAGTAACGGGATCTGCATGTGTACTGCTGGAGGTTTAGGCATGGAAGTAGTAGTAGAAGTAACGGGATCTGCATGTGTACTGCTGGAGGTTTAGGCATGGAAGTAGTAGTAGAAGTAACGGGATCTGCATGTGTACTGCTGGAGGTGCCCAGTGTCCAGACTGCAAGGCAGCAAGGAGTCCAGACTTGCAGAGTGCCCAGGGTGAAGTGTGCAGCATGTGCTGTTTACACAGCGGCTGTCAGTCCTATCCTGGAAGCAGCATGTGTACTCAGGCCTGTCTCCCTCACAGACATGCAGAGGAGCAGGAATGGTGGAGCTGAGAGTAGGATGGTGCTCTGTGCCTGTGTGTTGCTGGACAGTCTGATGATGCAACCAGCTGTGGTGGGACATGCATCTGTCTGTGGACCTTGTGTGTGTGTGTGTGTGTGTGTGTGTGTGTGTGTGTGTGTGTGTGTATGTGTGTTTGTGTGTGTGTATTTGTGTGTGTGTGTGTGTGTGTGTGTGTGTGTGTGTGTGTGTGTGCGTGTGTGTGTTTGTGTGTATGTGTGTGTGTGTGTGTTATTTGTGTGTGTTTACAATGATATGAACCTCTTTCTTCTGGTATATTGCAGGTTAGAATCCGATGTGAAGAAGCTGAAAGCTGACCTTCAAGCTAGTCGAAACTGTGAGCAGGAGCTCCGATCTCAAATCAACAACCTGGTAATTGGGGACAGATCCATGCGCTCCGAGTTGTACCAGCTGCAGCAAGATAATGAAAATCTGCAGAATAAGTAAGTCCATGGCATGCCGGATGTGTTGCCTTCAATCCTCATGTGACGGGATCGCTCCCACTGAGGACTGCAGCATTTGTGTGCATGCATGGACTGGTGTGCATGTGAGGGTGAAGGCAAAGCTCCTCTTTGTGCAGAGATGAGTGTGCACTAGGCTGCCTCTGTCTCAGATTCTCGGCCACTCACCTCCTCTTTCTCTTTTTCCTCCTTTGTATTGGTCGTTTGCTACGACTTTCTTTTTCCCTCTCCTCTCCTCTCCTCTCCTCTCCTCTCCTCTCCTCTCCTCTCCTCTCCTCTCCTCTCCTCTCCTCTCCTCTCCTCTCCTCTCCTCTCCTCTCCTCTCCTCTCCTCTCCTCTCCTCTCCACTCCCATCCCCTCCCCTCCCCTCCCCCCCCCTCCCCTCCCCCCCCCCCCCTCCCTTCCCCCCCCCCCTCCCCTCCCCCTTCCCCTCCCCTCCCCTTCCCTTCCTCTCCCCTTCCCTCTTTTATGATCCCTGCCCTCTGCCCCTCTCTCTTCTCTTCCAGTTTTTCCTCTCACTCCACACTCTGTGACTTTTCCCAGCGAGCCAAGGGGAGGGTGGAACGGGGACAGAGGAGAAGCGAGAGCAAGTCTGAGTGCTGGCTGAGACTTTAGCACAAGACGGGTTCCATGCCACTCTGCCCTGGCTGTCCATTGCTGCTTGGTCAGCAGTGAGGATGACTTGGTGGTTGATTTTGGTCCTGACAGGGGAAGAGGGTTGGGGTTGGGGATGGGAAATAGACAAGGGTTTTATCTCTTAGCCAGGACTGTGTGGCAGTCAGTCACTAGAACAGCATGAATAGCATTATGGGCTGGCTGGAAGTCCCTTTGTGTATGTGTCCTCTGTGTGTAAGTAAGTGTCCTCTGTGTGTAAGTAAGTATCCTCTGTGTGTAAGTAAGTGTCCTCTGTGTGTAAGTAAGTGTCCTTTGAGTGTAAGTAAGTGTCCTCTGTGTGTAAGTAAGTGTCCTCTGTGTGTAAGTAAGTGTCCTCTGTGTGTAAGTAAGTGTCCTCTGTGTGTAAGTAAGTGTCCTCTGTGTGTAAGTAAGTGTCCTCTGTGTGTAAGTAAGTGTCCTCTGTGTGTAAGTAAGTATCCTCTGTGTGTAAGTAAGTATCCTCTGTGTGTAAGTAAGTGTCCTCTGTGTGTAAGTGTCCTCTGTGTGTAAGTGTCCTCTGTGTGTAAGTAAGTGTCCTCTGTGTGTAAGTAAGTGTCCTCTGTGTGTAAGTAAGTGTCCTCTGTGTGTAAGTAAGTGTCCTCTGTGTGTAAGTAAGTGTCCTCTGTGTGTAAGTAAGTGTCCTCTGTGTATAAGTAAGTGTCCTCTGTGTGTAAGTGTGTGTAAGTATGTGTCCTCTGTGTATAAGTAAGTGTCCTCTGTGTGTAAGTAAGTGTCCTCTGTGTGTAAGTAAGTATCCTCTGTGTGTAAGTAAGTGTCCTCTGTGTGTAAGTGTCCTCTGTGTGTAAGTAAGTGTCCTCTGTGTGTAAGTAAGTGTCCTCTGTGTGTAAGTAAGTGTCCTCTGTGTGTAAGTAAGTGTCCTCTGTGTGTAAGTAAGTATCCTCTGTGTATAAGTAAGTGTCCTCTGTGTGTAAGTAAGTGTCCTCTGTGTGTAAGTGTCCTCTGTGTGTAAGTAAGTGTCCTCTGTGTGTAAGTAAGTGTCCTCTGTGTGTAAGTAAGTGTCCTCTGTGTGTAAGTAAGTGTCCTCTGTGTGTAAGTAAGTGTCCTCTGTGTGTAAGTAAGTGTCCTCTGTGTGTAAGTAAGTGTCCTCTGTGTGTAAGTAAGTGTCCTCTGTGTGTAAGTAAGTCTCCTCTGTGTATAAGTAAGTGTTCTCTGTGTGTAAGTAAGTGTCCTCTGTGTGTAAGTAAGTGTCCTCTGTGTGTAAGTAAGTGTCCTATGTGTGTAAGTAAGTGTCCTCTGTGTGTAAGTAAGTGTCCTCTGTGTGTAAGTAAGTGTCCTCTGTGTGTAAGTAAGTGTCCTCTGTGTGTAAGTAAGTCTCCTCTGTGTGTAAGTAAGTGTCCTCTGTGTGTAAGTAAGTGTCCTCTGTGTGTAAGTGTCCTCTGTGTGTAAGTAAGTGTCCTCTGTGTGTAAGTAAATATCCTCTGTGTGTAAGTAAGTGTCCTCTGTGTGTAAGTAAGTGTCCTTTGTGTGTAAGTAAGTGTCCTCTGTGTGTAAGTAAGTGTCCTCTGTGTGTAAGTAGGTATCCTCTGTGTGTAAGTAAGTGTCCTCTGTGTGTAAGTAAGTGTCCTCTGTGTGTAAGTAAGTGTCCTCTGTGTGTAAGTAAGTGTCCTCTGTGTGTAAGTAAGTGTCCTCTGTGTATAAGTAAGTGTCCTCTGTGTGTAAGTAAGTGTCCTCTGTGTGTAAGTAAGTGTCCTCTGTATGTGAGTAAGTGTCCTCTGTGTATAAGTAAGTGTCCTCTGTGTGTAAGTAAGTGTCCTCTGTGTGTAAGTAAGTATCCTCTGTGTGTAAGTAAGTGTCCTCTGTGTGTAAGCAAGTATCCTCTGTGTGTAAGTAAGTGTCCTCTGTGTGTAAGTAAGTGTCCTCTGTATGTAAGTAAGTGTCCTCTGTGTGTAAGTAAGTGTCCTCTGTGTGTAAGCAAGTATCCTCTGTGTGTAAGTAAGTGTCCTCTGTGTGTAAGTAAGTGTCCTCTGTGTGTAAGTAAGTGTCCTCTGTGTGTAAGTAAGTGTCCTCTGTGTGTAAGTAAGTGTCCTCTGTGTGTAAGTGTCCTCTGTGTATAAGTAAGTATCCTCTGTGTGTAAGTAAGCATCATCTTTGTGTAAGTAAGCATCATCTGTGTGTAAGTAAGCATCATCTGTGTGTAAGTAAGTGTCCTCTGTGTGTAAGTAAGTGTCCTCTGTATGTAAGTAAGCATCATCTGTGTGTAAGTAAGTGTCCTCTGTGTGTAAGTAAGTGTCCTCTGTGTATAAGTAAGCATCATCTGTGTGTAAGTAAGTGTCCTCTGTATATATGTAAGTGTCCTCTGTGTGTAAGTAAGTGTCCTCTGTGTGTAAGTAAGTGTCCTCTGTGTGTAAGTAAGTGTCCTCTGTGTGTAAGTAAGCATCATCTGTGTGTAAGTAAGCATCATCTGTGTGTAAGTAAGCATCATCTGTGTGTAAGTAAGTGTCCTCTGTGTGTAAGTAAGTGTCCTCTGTATGTAAGTAAGCATCATCTGTGTGTAAGTAAGTGTCCTCTGTGTGTAAGTAAGTGTCCTCTGTGTGTAAGTAAGCATCATCTGTGTGTAAGTAAGTGTCCTCTGTATATATGTAAGTGTCCTCTGTGTGTAAGTAAGAATCCTCTCTCTGTGTGTCAGTATGTGTCCTGTGTGTTTAAGTAAGTGCCCTCTGTGTGTAAGTAAGCATCTGTGTGTAAGTGTCCTCTGTGTGCAAGTGTCCTGTGTGTGCAAGTGTCCTCTGTGTGTAAGTAAGTGTCCTCTGTGTGCAAGTGTCCTCTGTGTGCAAGTGTCCTCTGTGTGTAAGTAAGCATCATCTGTGTGTAAGTGTCCTCTGTGTGTAAGTAAGTGTCCTCTGTTTGTAAGTATCTTCTGTGTGTAAGTAAGTGTCCTCAGTGTGTATGTGTCCACTGTGTGTAAGTAAGTGTCTTCTGTGTGTAAGTAAATGCCATCTGTGTGTAAGTAAGTGTCCTCTGTGTGTAAGTAAGGGTCCTCTGTTTGTAAGTATCTTCTGTGCGTAAGTAAGTGTCCTCAGTGTGTATGTGTCCACTGTGTGTAAGTAAGTGTCTTCTGTGTGTAAGTAAATGCCATCTGTGTGTAAGTAAAGTGTCCTCTGTGTGTAAGTAAGGGTCCTCTGTTTGTAAGTATCTTCTGTGTGTAAGTAAGTGTCCTCAGTGTGTATGTGTCCACTGTGTGTAAGTAAGTGTCTTCTGTGTGTAAGTAAATGCCATCTGTGTGTAAGTAAGTGTCCTCTGTGTGTAAGTAAGTGTCCTCTGTTTGTAAGTATCTTTTGTGTGTAAGTAAGTGTCCTCAGTGTGTATGTGTCCACTGTGTGTAAGTAAGTGTCTTCTGTGTGTAAGTAAATGCCATCTGTGTGTAAGTAAGTGTCCTCTGTGTGTAAGTAAGTGTCCTCTGTTTGTAAGTATCTTTTGTGTGTAAGTAAGTCTCCTCTGTGTGTAAGTTAGTGTCCTGTGTGTAAGTAAGTGTCCTCTGTTTGTAAGTATCTTTTGTGTGTAAGTAAGTCTCCTCTGTGTGTAAGTTAGTGTCCTGTGTGTAAGTGTCCTCTGTGTGTCAGAAAGTATCCTCTGTGTGTAAGTTAGTGTCCTGTGTGTAAGTGTCCTCTGTGTGTCAGAAAGTATCTTCTTCTTCTTCTTTCCGTTCCTGCCCACGATCATCAATAGTGATTACTTTGGCACGTGAAAGACTTTTTTCGCAGAGCTGTGACACACGCAGCCTGTCAGGCGCCTGAACACTCTCTCTCTCTCTGTGTAAGTTAGTGTCCTGTGTGTAAGTGTTCTCTGTGTGTAAGTAAGTGTCCTCTGTGTGTAAGTAAGTGTCCTCTGTGTGTAAGTAAGTGTCCTCTGTGTGTAAGTGTCCTCTGTGTGTAAGTAAGTGTCCTCTGTGTGTAAGTAAGTATCCTCTGTGTGTAAGTAAGTGTCCTCTGTGTGTAAGTAAGTGTCCTTTGTGTGTAAGTAAGTGTCCTCTGTGTGTAAGTGTCCCCCATGTGTGTCGGCAGACTGCACAACCTGGTGACCAGCAGGCAGCAGGACAAGCAGAACATGGGCAGCCTGGAGAAGAAGCTGCTGGAGGAGCGCAAGCTGCGCACCACACTGGAACAGCAGCTGACCATGGAGCGAAAGACAAAGAAGGCAGAGGAGGCCGCTGCTGCCAGAGCCGTTGCCATGGCAGCCGCCGCCAGGTGAGTCTTGGACAGTGCTTTGTGGACAGCAGGGTTCCACGCTGGAGTTGGCTCTGTGACCTTGCAGGCTGATCCCAGGGCAAGAACCTCAGGGGTGTCAGCTGTGCTTTCCTTTGAAGCTCCAGGAAAGTTTTCTGACTTCATTTCCCCTGCGCTTCAGCCAGCTTTGAGAAATGCATTCACCATTGCTTTTTAAATTTTAATTAACTCTTTCCCTACGAAGAGCCACACCCTGCGCCACAAGGGGGTTCTTTTCATTTCCAAGTCATTACAGCATTTCTATCAACTTTTACAGAAACTCTTCAGTGCAGTAAGACCAGTAAATAACTAGCTTCATGAATATCAAGCGCATTTCATCAGTAGGCTTTGTTTTTGTTCAGTTTGAACGCAGTTTTTGAGTTGTTTACATTCAAATTTTTCGAAATGTCAACACCAGAGCCTGGAACTTCGCGATCAACGCGTCCTACTCGCTTTACAGCAGAGATAACCTGAGTTATCATTGATATCTGTATGCGAGACAGCGACAGTGAGGAGTTTCAGAGCAGTGACGAAGAATTGGAAGCAGAATCAATCTCCAGAGTTCAGTCATCTAGCTCGGAGTCTGATGCGGAAGTGTCATTTCCTCCTCGAGAAACACGGCGCAGTGATCCTCTACCCTATACAAGCAAATGAAAAGGCAGAGGAAAACGCTTGAGAATGTCCACAGATCTGCCTGCTTTGACATCTACACCTCGACCGACATCGAGAGGTCAGCTGCGCGCAACCGTTTAGTGGAGGCAAGTGGCCGAGGGTGCTACGCAGAAATCGTTTCGCTTCCATCTCAATCGTGAGCCTGGCGTTTCTCCAAATCTTGGTATCGACTCCACATCTACAGCCATCGTCTGTTTTTCGAAGTTTTTTTTATGATGAAGTGAAGGAGTTTCTCATTGCTGCCATCAACAACTATGCTCGTAAAAGGATCCGAGATATTCCTCCTCCCCAACCTGGCCCCACCCACAGGGAATGGGTGGAGATCACTTCACAGAAACTGAATAAGTTTGTGGCTGTTGTCATAAGCATGGGGATAGATAGGCGCCCAGAGATTTCAGATTACTGGTCAATGGCACCTGAACTGTACACCCCATGGTATGCCATGTTCTCCAGGGATAGATTCCAAGAAATCTATCACACCATGCTACATGCAGGGGATGAAGATGCAGAAGGCAAAGACAAAATTGAACCGTTCAAGAACAAGCTCTTGACGAAGTTCCGTGCTGCCTTCTATCCTTTCAGGGAACTATCTATTGATGAGATGGTTGTTGGGTTCAAAGGCAGATGGAAATTCAAGCAATACAATGCTGCAAAATCCAAAAAGTATCACATCAAGACATTTGGGTTGTGTGATTCTGCCACGGGTTATGTGACAAACATCCTCACATACTTTGGATCTGACACCTCCTACAATCCTGAGGTTGACCAGTCTTCTGGCCATGCAGTGCAAGTTTTTGATACTCTGCTGCAGCATGTGGGGACAGGGCACACTATCTATGCTGACAGGTACTACACTACCAATAATCTCATCAACTACCTGCAAGAGAGACGGTTGTACTACACTGGTACCCTGAATGTGAACCGAGTTGAATTTCCTCCCCAACTGAAGCAACTCTGCCTGAACCACAGAGAAATGGAGTGGTTTATGAACAGAGATGACTCCATGCTCTGTGTGGCGTTCAGAGACAAGAAAGCCAAAAAGCCTGTCCTCATGGTCTCCACTGATGCAGAGGTCAGCACAACAACTGTGAAAGATGTCCACAAGCCAACGATGATTCACATCTACAATCAGAACATAAATGGCTGTGACATGATGGACCAAAAAGTGACATACTACAGCTCCTTTAACAGGAAAACCATCAAGTGGAAAAAACTTTTCTTCTGGCTGCTTGAAATCACCCAAGTCAATGCATTCATTATCTACAGCTTGACCAGGGAGGAGAAAGCCAAACCCTATCCCCTGAAGAAATTCAAGCAAGGTCTCCTGAGACCACTCACAGAGAGTGCTGCTGTCAGTTTGCCAGGAGAGAGGAGGAAACATGAAGACCACCTGCACCCAAACCCATGGAGCCCCATCGAGATGTCAGACACATCATATGACCAACGGGACAGCAACTGTATCGTCTGCTCTACACCATCTGAGAGAAAGAGGACACACTTCATCTGCCTAGGATGCTCAAACCACAATCATCTACATCCTAAGGTCTGCTTTGAGACATACCACAAGAAATGATATGTCACCAGTTCCTTTGTGCAAAGTGTATACAAGTAAGAAATGAAAGACCTTTTCATCACCTTGTTTTTTTGTGCCTTTTCCTCTGATAAGCAGTGTGATTACTGTGAATTTAACAACTCAAGACCTGTTGGACAAATTTGCTTCAAATTTGGAATGGACCTTTCCAAGTGGATGTATATTGTGTACTGAGGAGATGACACAGATCAACCAGATGGATGTTGTGACAGCTCCAAGTGAGTTATTGATGTTCTTCACTGATTGTCACTATTTTTGTCCTAACCTTGTTGTTTCAGTCTCATCTTCTAACATTACTATGCATGATATTTCACTTTTATTTCACCATCTGATAGATTATTCAATTGCCTTTCATTTCAATAAATATCCTGCAAGATACATGTTTGAGGTACTGATGAGGTACAATACAGCTCTGAATGATGGATGTTGTAGTTGTTTTTTGCAAATGAAGCATGGTGCCATGTGGCCGAGCTGGGCGAGCAGGCAGGGAGTATAGAGACGATGCTTGCCTCTCTCCCTTCACCCCCTCCAGGGAATCAGCAGGCAGGGAGTATAGAGACGATGCTTGCCTCTCTCCCTTCACCCCCTCCAGGGAATCAGCAGGCAGGGAGTATAGAGACGATGCTTGCCTCTCTCCCTTCACCCCCTCCAGGGAATCAGCAGGCAAGTGTAGAAGAGCAGATAGCACTAGTCTCAAATCGAGCGTTAGGTGGCGTAGTCCTGACCGCCGAGTGCGGTGTATCGTGGCATTTCAGGCGCTGGCTGGAGCTATAGAGACGCGTTCACTCTACTTAAAGTAGCAGGACAAAGCCGGTTCCGTCATAAGGGGTACATGTTTATCCAGCCCGCACAACGAAAATAAAAGAAAGGACACTAACACCAGCATATACGTGTGAATGAAGTGTAATAAACACCCTTGCCTTACGGAGATTCTCTATCGGCTAACCGCAACGTGAATTCCGAGTTCAGATCTACCTGCACGCGTCGTGTGGCTGGTTATGTCCTCCATCATGTTGGTATCTGGGAATTCGTTGAACAGTGGGACATCGGTCGCCATCACTGCTCCTGCAGCCTCAGGACGACTCCACGGGCACCGCGACAGTCCTGTGAAGCACTGGGCGAATACTCTCAAGTCGGCGAATGATTCCTTTCAGTTCAACTGCCCCAGTCTCATTTTTTCCTTTTTTTTTGGCCGCCGTCACAATCTGACATCCCAAAACTGATGACGTAACGTCCGCTGAAGCAACTCCGGAGAACTTGCCAGATCTTGCGGAAGAACTGGCCCGTGTCAACCCAATGGACAACCCATATAATGTCATACCACGCATCTCCGCATCTCTCGCCTCTTTATCAAGGATATACAGGAATACTAGGAGTGGCCTGGGGCCTTCTGACTCTAGCTGATCGATGCACCAGTAAGCCTGCGTGAACATCATACATCTCTATGGCAGTAACAGAGTGTGAGGGAACCACAGTACGTTTAACTACAGTGATCTGGACAAGTCTCTTCTATTCTCACCCTCTTACACAAGCAAAAAAAAACTCCGTATGGAAAGAGTTAATTTAATTTACACATTTGTATGAAGGCCTTGGTGACCAGGGAAAGGGGGGAGCATATGTCGGCGTTCTGTCAGGGATTTTGGTGCGTGTAATAACATGCATAACATGTACGATGTAGTGATAATGGACATCTGTAGTGATGATGGACACCTGTAGTGATACCTGTAGTGATGATGGACACCTGTAGTGACATCTGTAGTGGTGATGGACATCTGTAGAAGAACATTTTATGCCTGGAAGACACTTAGCAAGATGGTGTTGGAGCAGTCTTGTTGGTGGACATTCCTGTACTTAACCCCTATATGTCTGAGCTGTCTTGTTGGTAGTGGACATTCCTGTATTTAACCCCTATGTGTCTTTGCAGGGGAGAATGCACAGAGAGCTGCAAGGCTCGAAGGAGAGACATAGAGAATGACATGAAGCAGCTCAAGCGAGATCTGAAGCTCCGAGAGGATCAGTTCCGGCATCTGGAGAGAGAAGTTCAGGTATATCTGCACACAAACTGACTAGTGCTTTGTACTGAGAGAAACTGGGTAGTGCTTTGTACTGAGAGAAACTGACTAGTGCTTTGTACTGAGAGAAACTGGCTAGTGCTTTGTACTGAGAGAAACTGGCTAGTGCTTTGTACTGAGAGAAACTGGCTAGTGCTTTGTACTGAGAGAAACTGAATAGTGCTTTGTACTGAGAGAAACTGGGTAGTGCTTTGTACTGAGAGAAACTGGGTAGTGCTTTGTACTGAGAGAAACTGGCTATTGCTTTGTACCGAGAGAAACTGGCTAGTGCTTTGTACTGAGAGAAACTGGCTAGTGCTTTGTACTGAGAGAAACTGGCTAGTGCTTTGTACTGAGAGAAACTGGCTAGTGCTTTGTACTGAGAGAAACTGACTAGTGCTTTGTACTGAGAGAAACTTGGTAGTGCTTTGTACTAAGAGAAACTGGGTAGTGCTTTGTACTGAGAGAAACTGGGTAGTGCTTTGTACTGAGAGAAACTGGCTAGTGCTTTGTACTGAGAGAAACTTGGTAGTGCTTTGTACTTAGAGAAACTGACTAGTGCTTTGTACCGAGAGAAACTGGCTATTGCTTTGTACTGAGAGAAACTGGCTAGTGCTTTGTACTGAGAGAAACTGGCTAGTGCTTTGTACTGAGAGAAACTGGGTAGTGCTTTGTACTGAGAGAAACTGGGTAGTGCTTTGTACTGAGAGAAACTGGGTAGTGCTTTGTACTGAGAGAAACTGACTAGTGCTTTGTACTGAGAGAAACTGGGTAGTGCTTTGTACTGAGAGAAACTGGCTAGTGCTTTGTACTGAGAGAAACTGGGTAGTGCTTTGTACTGAGAGAAACTGACTAGTGCTTTGTACTGAGAGAAACTGGCTAGTGCTTTGTACCGAGAGAAACTGGCTAGTGCTTTGTACCGAGAGAAACTGGCTATTGCTTTGTACTGAGAGAAACTGGCTATTGCTTTGTACTGAGAGAAACTGGCTATTGCTTTGTACTGAGAGAAACTGGCTAGTGCTTTGTACTGAGAGAAACTGGCTAGTGCTTTGTACTCAGAGAAACTGGGTAGTGCTTTGTACTGAGAGAAACTGGCTATTGCTTTGTACTGAGAGAAACTGGCTAGTGCTTTGTACTGAAAGTGGGTAGTGCTTTGTAGTGAGAGAAAGTGGGTAGTGCTTTGTACTGAGAGAAACTGGCTAGTGCTTTGTAGTGAGAGAAACTGGGTAGTGCTTTGTACTGAGAGAAACTGGCTAGTGCTTTGTACTGAGAGAAACTGGGTAGTGCTTTGTACTGAGAGAAACTGGGTAGTGCTTTGTACTGAGAGAAACTGGGTAGTGCTTTGTACTGAGAGAAACTGACTAGTGCTTTGTACTGAGAGAAACTGGGTAGTGCTTTGTACTGAGAGAAACTGGGTAGTGCTTTGTACTGAGAGAAACTGGGTAGTGCTTTGTACTGAGAGAAACTGACTAGTGCTTTGTACTGAGAGAAACTGGCTAGTGCTTTGTACTGAGAGAAACTGGCTAGTGCTTTGTACCGAGAGAAACTGGCTATTGCTTTGTACCGAGAGAAACTGGCTATTGCTTTGTACTGAGAGAAACTGGCTATTGCTTTGTACTGAGAGAAACTGGCTATTGCTTTGTACTGAGAGAAACTGGCTAGTGCTTTGTACTCAGAGAAACTGGGTAGTGCTTTGTACTGAGAGAAACTGGGTAGTGCTTTGTACTGAGAGAAACTGGCTAGTGCTTTGTACTGAGAGAAACTGGGTAGTGCTTTGTACTGAGAGAAACTGGGTAGTGCTTTGTACTGAGAGAAACTGGCTAGTGCTTTGTACTCAGAGAAACTGGGTAGTGCTTTGTACTGAGAGAAACTGGGTAGTGCTTTGTACTGAGAGAAACTGGCTAGTGCTTTGTACTGAGAGAAAGTGGGTAGTGCTTTGTAGTGAGAGAAAGTGGGTAGTGCTTTGTACTGAGAGAAACTGGCTAGTGCTTTGTAGTGAGAGAAACTGGCTAGTGTTTTGTACTGAGAGAAAGTGGGTAGTGCTTTGTACTGAGAGAAACTGGCTAGTGCTTTGTACTGAGAGAAACTGGCTAGTGCTTTGTACTGAAAGAAACTGGGTAGTGTTTTATACTGAAAGAAAGTGGGTAGTATTTTGAACTGCCAGAAGTAACGAAAAAACCTAGATAGTGTTTTGTACTGAAAGAAAATAGGTAATGTTTTGTACTGCAAGAACCTGGGTAGTATTTTGTACTGCAAGAAAGTGGGTAGTATTTTGTGCTGCAAGAAACTGGGTAGTATTTTGTACTGCAAGAACCTGGTTAGTATTTTGTGCTGCAAGAAAGTGGGTAGTATTTTGTACTGCAAGAACCTGGGTAGTATTTTGTACTGCAAGAACCTGGTTAGTATTTTGTACTGCAAGAACCTGGGTAGTATTTTGTACTGCAAGAACCTGGTTAGTATTTTGTGCTGCAAGAAAGTGGGTAGTATTTTGTACTGCAAGAAAGTGGGTAGTGTTTTGTGCTGCAAGAACCTGCGCCAGTACAGAGACTTTGATGCAACACTTGACATGCATTGCTGTACTGCCGTATCTAAGCACTGTGACCTCTGTGTGCAGGCGCTGCGCCAGTACAAAGACGCCCAGAAGGAGGCGGAAGTGCTGATGGCTGCCCTGGGCGCCATGCAAGACAAGAACACAGAGCTGGAGAACAGCCTGACAGCAGAGACTCGCTTCAAGCAGGACCTTTTCTCCGCCCTGGGAGAGGAGCGGCGCCAGATTAAAGTTCTAGAGAGTAAGTGGGGGAATGTTGTCTCTTCTTCTCTTTCCCCTCTTTCCCCCCAAAGCCTTTGTTTCAATGTGACCATTTTCTCCGGAGCTTTTGGTCTTGGAAGCTATCTCCTTTTTGACTCACATGCGAAGCAAAAGTGAGTCTATGTACTCACCCGTTTCGCCCGTCCGGGCGTCCGGGCGTCCGAAAACTTTAACGTTGGATTTTTCTCGGAGACTATTAAGTCTATCAATACCAAATGTGGCATGATGGTGTATGATGACAAGGCCTCAAAAAACATACATAGTGACTTGTCCTTGCTTCAAGGTCAAGGTCGCAGGGGCCATAAATGTTGTCTAAAAAACAGTTTTCACATTTTCTCAATTTTCTCTGAAGTTTTTGAGATTGGATACCTCATCTATATATGGTATATAGGGCAAAGTAAGCCCTATCTTTTGATACCAGTTTGGTTGACCTTGCTTCAAGGTCAAGGTCACAGGAGCTCTTCAAAGTTGGATTGTATACATATTTTGAAGTGACCTTGACCCTGAACTATGGAAGATAACTGTTTCAAACTTAATAATTATGTGGGGCACATGTTATACCTTCATCATGAGACACATTTGGTCACATATCATCAAGGTTAAGGTCACTTTGACCCTTATGAAATTGTGACCAAAATGGGGTAGTGAACCACTAAAAGTGACCATAACTCATGATAGAAAGTGCCAATAAGCACCATTGTGCTTCCTATGTCTTGAATTAACAGCTTTGTGTTGCATGACCTTGGATGACCTTGACCTTGGGTCAAGGTCACATGTATTTTGGTAGGAAAAAAGTGTAAAGCATTTCTTAGTGTATGATGTCATTGGTAGGTTTAGTTGTTTGACCTTGACCCTGACGGTCACCTGAAGGTCAAGGTCATATAAAGGTCAAGGTCAAGCATGTGAGTTGTATGGGCTTTGCCCTTCTTGTTACTGTTTTCTCCATGTCCATTTTCTCTGTGTGTTTTTGGTCTTCCATGTAGATGTTTTCTGTTGATGTTGTATTGCTTTGTCAAAATTGTCTTTCCTTTTGAACCTTCTTCTTTGTTTTTCTACTGTTTACTTTTTAAATTTGAAATGCCTTCCTTCCACCTTGTTCTCCTACCTGTTGTAAGCTACCAGGTCTTTCAGTGTCTTCTCATGTCAGCCATTTTCCTTGAATTTTCTTTGTCACATAAGTTCTGTCTTATTGAACTGTCTTTTCATCATGTGCTGATCTGTCATCTATCCTTTGCAACTTCCGCCACTGATCTTTCATGCAGTACAAGAATTGCTGTCTACTTCTAACTTTGCAGAACTGACTTGGCACTGGGCATAATGTTTGTTTGATTTTTCCATCTAATTAATTCTGTAGGGATGAGGGCAGGGTGGGAGGTGGGGAGGCAACTCTTTCCATCTCTGTCTCATGAGCAGTTTGAACTGGAGATGTGTCCTCATCCATTGTGAATGAGACTAAGTGCACTGCCTGCCTGTCTGCCTTGCAGGCATCGTGCTGGCCAAGGATGCAGAGATAACGGAGCTCAAGTCCAAGATAGCGGAGGTGATGGCCCTAATCCCCAGCACCAGCAGCTACCAGAACATGGGCTCGGAGCGCAACACCTCCCCCCTCTTCTCCACAAAGTTCGTCACGGATGAGCTCACAGTGGTCTCCTCCGACCTGAACCCCAACGCCGCTGACTACACCCCAACTTCGGCCCACTGAAACACCACCACCCCCCCTTTCTCCCAGTCCTCTCTCCCCCCATGTCCCACCCCCCTTGTGTCAGCTTGAACTCTCATCCTCCTTGTCCCCACCCTTCCTCCTCAGTCTCCCTCCTCCTCCTCTGACCCCCTCCTCCTCTGACCCCTCCTCCTCCTCTGACCCCTCCTCCTCTGTCTCCCTCCTCCTCTGTCTCCCATTCTCCCCCTTCCCCTCCCTCCTGCAAGCTGAAAAGCCAGGTGTTAGAATGGAGCGGCCCAGTACTGCTGCTGCTGCTACTGTACCAGTCTCTCCCCCTCCCTTCCTTCCTCCCTCCCCCCTCCCTCCCCTCCCTCCCCCCCCCCCCCTCCCTCCCTTCCTTCCTTCCCTCCCCCTTCCCTCCCTCCCTCTCTCCCTTCCCTCCCTCCCCCTCCCTCCCTCCCTTCCTTCCTCCCTCCCTTCCTTCCTTCCCTCCCTCCCCCCTTCCCTCCCATGGACTCGTCTGTTCAGTGCATAGAGATTGTGTTTTGTTGTTCCACTTGGTGCAACGTTTTGGAGTTTGGTTCCCACTTACTTGATTGTGCATATCAGAGTTTTTCTCCCTCTCTGTTTTCTTCTCTGGCTTGCAGCCAGTCTCTAGCACCCCTTATTGTCCCACCCGCTCTACCTTTTCTCCGCCCTGAATTCACCACAGCCCCCAGCCTCTCCCTCTTCCCTCTTCTCCTCCCCCCACCCCCACCCCCCACACCCCCGCTTCCTGTCTGCTTTCTGCAGTGTCGGCTCCAACAGAGACGGTGGCAACATCGTCCCAGGACAACATTTGAACCTCTGTTTGGCTGGATGTGCCCTGTTGGACATGTGCTTCTAGTGTCACTGTTTTCTGTGCTTGATCGTTCTCATCCTTCGACATCAACAACAACAGCAAGACGACAAAAAAGAGACGTGTTGGTGACTTGTTTTTCCGTGGATGCGGTTTGGAGACGTGTGTGCGTGTGTGTGTGTGTGTGTGTAGTCAACTTTACTGCTCTAGATGTTCAGTGTTGTCATCACATTGTGTTCCGTTGATGTAGTGTCAAGAAGTCTTTTGAGGACTGGAATTACTTGGCAGTGGTGAGCACTGGACTGCTCTCACTCCCCCGTGGCGGGCGCATTTTGGCGTAGAAACCTCATGGCAGTGCAGTGCAGGTTGCCTACTTATGATTGTGTTGATATGATATGACATGGACAGAAGTCAGTTTCCCGTCTCTGAGTAGGGGAAAATTCTGAAAACTACAAGAGCAGTTACATTGATGTAATGTATTGCTCCTGGTGAGCCTTGTAGAGAAATGCACCTCTGGTGCAGGCTGGAAGGGGATCTTGCAGTGACTGCGCTACAGTCTTTTTTCTTTATTTCCTTTGGCCAGTCTGCAGTCAGGTAGATGTCGCTGACAACATTTCCTTAGGGTGGACTTTCACAATGTCTCAAGAGCTCGGTCCCTTTAGTTATTCTGTTCTTTTCTCTAGAGGAAGAGACCAGCTGCTAGATTTATTATGTTAAATTTCAGCTCATTTCCCCAATGAAACCTATGTTATTTAATATTTTTTAATATACACCAAAGATTATAGTTTTTTAGAATGTTATATAGTGAAGACAAAGATAGCGAGGCTCAGATACAAAGATGAGGTTTAGAGACAAAATTAGTGAGGTTCAAAGATAGCAAGGTTCCCAGACCATGATGGCGAGATTCAGAGACAAGTGCAGTGATGTTCAAAGACATGGATGGTGTGGGTCAGAAACACCGTGTGGGTCAGATGAAAGTGTGGTTCAGAACGGAGGCTCAGAAATAGTTTTACATTTTACGTCACAAATTGTGTCAGGCATCATGCATCCCATTTCTGGAGATAGCTAAGGCAGCATCCCCCCCTTTTGATTCCCCCTAGGGGTGGCTTTGCTCCCCTCCCCCTCCCAGCATGCTTGGCACCCCCCAGCCACCCTCCCTTCCCCCCATTTGAGTTGATGTCCTGGGATGGGAGTTGAAGGTGGGCAATGGCTCCCTGAAGGAAGTGAGACTTGCTTGCCTCATGGTGGACTTGAAGTCTGTGCTCCGTGAAGTCTGTGCTCCGTGGTCTCTCTCCGTAGTCCGTCAGTGCAGCACACGTAGTGTGGTCTAGCATTTACCTGCTTCAGTTGTTGTGGCGCGTGTTGCCGGCCTTTTGTGTACCACTTGATGGATCAGCAGGTGTTCGAGGGACGCGGAAAGAGGTGGCACTGCCCTCCGTGGAGCGGCCAAGCCCAGCTCTAAACAGCTGCTGTGTTACATACATATATGATTGTTTACTTGTGACATTGTCATGGTAACAAAAATAAAAAGAGCATCTAGCTCTGGTGCAAATATCTCATGTCTGCCTTGTGTGTTAGAAATGTTAACCAAGATGCTTGGATACATCATTGTCAAATGAAAGGTAAGTTTTTACAAACACATTTTGTTGTAAAATAAAATGACTTCCCTTTTCTTCAATTTCTAAAAAGCATGGCAACATTTCCAGTGTTTAGTCATGTGGAGTGAATATGAGAGAGATATGACGGCTCTTCCAGTGATCTTTGGTTGTGGGGCTGTACGGGGATGCTCCATGCTGAGCTACTGGGGCAGGCAAGGCTCGGTGGCCAGGGCTTCCGGCTGATGAGGGAGGCACCTAGCGGCTCTGGCCATGCGTGTAGGTTGTACTCCCCTGTAGCTGCTGTGCAGTACAGTAGACCTTGGTTCATGTGAGGCCATTTCGTAAGTGTGTTGTCACAGTATTCAAAAGACGGTCCTCTTCACGTGCCTGGACCATTTTGTTTGGTCCTGACCAAGTTTTCTTTTTCTTTGGGAATCGAACCCCGTTACATATCAATCTGACACACCAACCTTATTTCAACACAAAAATAAAGTCACACACAAAATTGTTACTGACCGCTCGGCTGTGCACAACGTTACAGAGCCCACTGATTGTTGATCTGTTCCTTGTGGTATATGGAGAGGGCTAAGAGAGAGGGTAAAGGGGAGAGGGCAAAGGGAGAGGGTAAAGGGGAGGGCAAAGGGAGGGTGCAAGGGGGAGGGGAGCTCATTGCACAGCTCGAGCCACATGTGCCATGTCACTTGAGGCTATTGTGAAGTTATACAAGCCCAGCTGCTTTGATTTTTTTGCTCAATGTGCGTTGGATCCAAATCAAATGAAGAGAGCCATACAAAACGAAATGCCCGGATCAGACCCATGCATCATGCGTGTACTACTGCAGTCACACACAGCCGCGTGTTGTTATTGCAAGGGAGGTAATCCATAAATTACAATGGATCTTGGAGATGTTACTTCCTTGACCTGTTGACACTGTCTAGCTGGACAGTTATTTTTACTCCCCCTGTGAGGTCCAGCTAACCACAGCAGACTACATCACATCACAGATGCTTGTTATGGTGTATGACAAGGACGTCGGTGTGAAATCTCCGTCCACAGACGGCAGGCAATGGCTGCACCATGGTTTGGAACTTTCATTGGCAAGGTTTTTCTCCCAGACAGTGGAGGCATCTCATGTCACAGTCTGTCTACAGAGGTGTTTCTCACACAGACAGTGGAGACATCTCATGTCACAGTCTGTCTACAGAGGTGTTTCTCACACAGACAGTGGAGACATCTCATGTCACAGTCTGTCTACAGAGGTGTTTCTCACATAGACATTGGAGGCATCTCATGTCAAAGTCTGTCTACATTCATTCATGCCCCCAGGCCTGGTCAAGCTTGCAAAGCCCACAAACACCACAAAAAACAAGATGGCTGACTGCTGAACTGAGGAGGCCATTTTATTGACAAGTTCATCTTGCTTTCAGATCTTGGTATTTAGCAGGTCCTTGCTGCATTACGCCAATAACATTTCAAATCATAAACGGTGTGACTGATGGCTGCTACTGTGTGCATCATTGGTGTGTATTTGCTACTGTCCATGCAAATAGCAAGTACACATCAGACATACTAGCACAGGTGATTTATAGGCAGGGCAGCTCTGTGTAGTTTCTAGCTTGGATTCAGTAAGCTTATGTATGTCTCTATCTGGAACCACAGACGTGGAATGCTGCAGTCAGTCTGATGGTAATGGTGCTGAGCAATCAACAATTCATATCATATCTGCAAGGGACAAGCTGTTCTTACTGTCTTGTGGAGAGTTGTACACTACTATATCTACTGCAACGTATTGGCAACATTCAATGCCATGTACTCCTTTTTTTATTGTTGTTGTTGAAAGCATATTCAAACATACAGCAGTTCATTATCTCTTTTGGCTGCTGGAAGTCATACTTCATAAGTATGAGGATAGTACTCATACTGCATATTTCAATAATGTACAATGGACTGATACTTTTATCTGAAGCTGATGGAAAATGAAATATCATGTACATGTATAGATAAACTTGGCTCACAGAGACACCGATGACGTCAACATTTCAAACTGAATGCACCACAAGCAAGCTATCCATGAAGCTCCACACTCACTGGAGCAGAATGTTGCCAAGCCTGTTTTCCCACAGAGCTGAAGAACAGGGACAACTGCCTGGCTGATGATGTGAAGGAAGCAAATACTGCGTGGCTGGCTGGGCATGGCACCAGATGGAGAGAACTGGAACTTGGACCAATGAGGCTTGGGACTGGGCAGGGCACGCCACAGAATTCACAGCACCTTTTTTTCTGGCTTCCTTTCTTGTCCAAGGGCGACGGGGGGCACAGCCAGGAAATGATTTGAAAGGAATGCCTTGAAACTCCACCACAACACATGATGCTGAGCGAAAAAAAACACAAAAACAAACAAAAAACAAAGAAACAAACAAACAAAACTAGTCTGTGGTGTCTCTTTTTCTGCGCTTGAAACTCATGAAGGGATATGGTTCAGCGAGGAAAAATCATGGGATGCAGTGACATGAGAGTTCATATCCAGTCAGTGTGCCCGAGTCCATTCTCCACACTTGGAGATTTCTCAGAAAACATTCATCCTACCTTGACAGCCTCCAAGTCAGGAGCTCATTGGCAGACCACATAGCCAGGCAAAATTAAAACAAACAAGAAAATCACTAAGTCATGCTTGATCAGGTGAGCATCAAAGAAGGGGAAATCAGCCTGGTGATGTGTTCCCACTGTCTGAATTTGCCAGCTTTCTTAGAAGATGTCAGGAGGAAAAGAAACTCAAGAATATATGAGGAATATCTTTAAGATGTTGGAGGAAACTCTAGAAGATGTCAGACAGAAGAAACTCTAGACGATGTCAGACAGAGGAAACTAGAAGATTTCAAACAGAGGAAACTCTAGACGATGTTAGGCAGAGGAAACTCCAGAAGATGTCAAATAGAGGAAACTTTAGACGATGCCAGACAGGAAACTCCAGAAGATTTCAAACAGAGGAAACTCTAGAAGATGTCAGACAGAGGAACTTCTAGATGATGCCAGACAGAGAAAACTCTAGAGATGTCAGACAGAGAAAACTCTAGAGATGTCAAACAGAGGAAACTCTAGAAGATGTCAGACAGAGGAAACTCTAGAAGATGTCAGACAGAGGAAACTCTAGACGATGTTAGACAGGAAACTCCAGAAGATGTCAGACAGAGGAAACTCTAGAAGATGTCAGACAGGAAACTCTAGATGTCAGACAGAGGAACTTCTAGATGATGCCAGACAGAGAAAACTCTAGAGATGTCAGACAGAGGAAACTCTAGAGATGTTAGACAGGAAACTCCAGAAGATGTCAGAAAGAGGAAACTCTAGAAGATGTCAGACTGGAAACTCTAGAGAATGTCAAACAGAGGAATTTCTAGACGATGCCAGACAGAGAAAACTTAGATGTCAGACAGAGGAAACTCTAGAAGATGTCAGACAGAGGAAACTAGAAGATGTCAGACAGAGGAAACTCTAGAAGATGTCAGACAGAGGAAACTCTAGACGATGCCAGACAGAGGAAACTAGAAGATGTCAAACAGCGGAAACTCTGCATTGGCAGGCTCCATCAGGTCTGCAAGGAAGCAGGCAGTTCCAGCCTGCCCCTCAAAGAGGCTGAAGGGGGCGTCGGGAACCTTGGCTCCTGTCTGGAACTCCTCTGTCAGCATGAACTCCGCAAACTGCTGGGCGCGGTGCAGGTACTTCTGGTTGCCGGTCAGGCGGAAGAGCAGCAGGAAGACGTAGCCGTTGCCAGCCACTCCGTGACAGATGCCTGGCCCTTTCTTCAGCAGGCCCTTCTGCCAGGTGACCTCGGCACAGCGCTCACAGGCAGCCAGGTACTTGGGATCCTCCCAGACCCTGAAGGCTCGGGCAAAGAGGTACACGACACCTGGGGATAGACAGTCACATGACATGTCGCTGTGTGATGCAGAGTTACATGATGGAATGCAGCTTGACCTGTCCTGTCCCATAGTGCCACACTCCACCCTAACCTCTGCCTCTGCCACCCTAGGCTGTCCTGTCCCATAATGCCACACTCCACCCTAACCTCTGCCCCTTCCACCCCAGGCTGTCCTGTCCCATAATGCCACACTCCACCCTAACTTCTGCCCCTTCCACCCCAGGCTGTCCTGTCCCATAATGCCACACTCCACCCTAACCTCTGCCCCTTCCACCCCAGGCTGTCCTGTCCCATAATGCCACACTCCACCCTAACCTCTGCCCCTTCCACCCCAGGCTGTCCTGTCCCATAATGCCACACTCCACCCTAACCTCTGCCCCTTCCACCCCAGGCTGTCCTGTCCCATAATGCCACACTCCACCCTAACTTCTGCCCCTGCCACCCCAGGCTGTCCTGTCCCATAGTGCCACACTCCACCTTAACCTCTGCCCCTGCCACCCCAGGCTGTCCTGTCCCATAGTGCCACACTCCACCCTAACCTCTGCCCCTGCCACCCCAGGCTGTCCTGTCCCATAGTGCCACACTCCACCCTAACCTCTGCCCCTGCCACCCCAGGCTGTCCTGTCCCATAATGCCACACTCCACCCTAACTTCTGCCCCTTCCACCCCAGGCTGTCCTGTCCCATAATGCCACACTCCACCCTAACCTCTGCCCCTGCCACCCCAGGCTGTCCTGTCCCATAATGCCACACTCCACCCTAACCTCTGCCCCTTCCACCCCAGGCTGTCCTGTCCCATAATGCCACACTCCACCCTAACTTCTGCCCCTTCCACCCCAGGCTGTCCTGTCCATAATGCCACACTCCACCCTAACCTCTGCCCCTGCCACCCCAGGCTGTCCTGTCCCATAGTGCCACACTCCACCCTAACCTCTGCCCCTGCCACCCCAGGCTGTCCTGTCCCATAGTGCCACACTCCACCCTAACCTCTGCCCCTTCCACCCCAGGCTGTCCTGTCCCATAGTGCCACACTCCACCCTAACCTCTGCCCCTGCCACCCCAGGCTGCCCAGTAAAGTATGGGCTAGCTCTCCAGTCTCGCCACTCAGTTCTACTTCTAAACTTAGCAGCCAAGTAGGCAACTCCACGCACAGCCTGTCACATGACTGCTAAATTGGGGCCAGTAGGCAACTCCACGCACAGCCTGTCACATGACTGCTAAATTGGGGCCAGTAGGCAACTCCACACACAGCCTGTCACATGACTGCTAAATTGAGAACAACTTAGCAGCCAAGTAGGCAACTCCACGCACAGCCTGTCACATGACTGCTAAATTGGGGCCAGTAGGCAACTCCACGCACAGCCTGTCACATGACTGCTAAATTGGGGCCAGTAGGCAACTCCACGCACAGCCTGTCACATGACTGCTAAATTGGGGCCAGTAGGCAACTCCACGCACAGCCTGTCACATGACTGCTAAATTGGGGCCAGTAGGCAACTCCACGCACAGCCTGTCACATGACTGCTAAATTGGGGCCAGTAGGCAACTCCACGCACAGCCTGTCACATGACTGCTAAATTGAGAACAACAGGGAGGGAGCACCTCCAGGGCTTAGGCCAAAATAACGGGGGGGGGGGGGGGGGGGGTGCTAGGACAGCCTGAACTGAACTTTTTTCCCCCATAGAAAGGCCAGATTAAACATAAATCACAATTAATTTGTTTTATTTAAATAGTGGATTCCTTGAGTGCTCATAGGGCAGAGAAAATGGGACAGCACACAATTTGTTGATTACTGTCAATCTTCAATCTTTCCTCCCCCACCCCCCTACCCCTCTTTTTGGGCACCATAAAAAAAAGTTTAGGGTCAGCAGGAAAAGAAAGGTCAGTTGAGTTACTGTCACCACAACTTATTTTGGGAGGAAGGGCTTAGCGGACAAGGTCAGCTTGAAAAATGGCAGCAAGGGACAGCCAAAGGCACAGTGAGACATAATATAACAAATTATAATATAACATAGCATAACATAACATAACATAACATAACATAACATAACATAACAAAACAAAGCATAGCATAACATAACATAACAAAACAAAGCATAGCATAGCATAGCATAACATAACACAACATAACACAACATTGCGTAACAGAACAGAACAGAACATAGCATATATTTAATGAATCCAAAATATGGAAATTAAAGGTTACATTTCACTGGCTGTAAGTATCGGCTGTGTACAATACACAACTTTGTACACACTAATGCACAACAATCTAATGCAATTCATTGCCTCAAAAAACAACAATATGCACAGTATAAAGGAAAGGATATTTGTCTGGTAAATGAATGAATTCTCTCTCTCTCTCTCTCTCTCTCTCTCTCTCTCTCACACACACACACACACACACAGACACACATATATGCACAAACACATAAAGAGAAAACACACACACACACTCATGCACAGCCACATAAAAAAAACACACACACACACAAACATACACAGACACACACACACACACACACACCAACAAACACACACACACACACAGACACAGACACACACACACACAGACACACACACACACACACACACACACACAGGGGTGTTCAAACCCACTCGCCCGCTCGCCCGAGGCGAGTTAAAATTGTGTCAGGCTAGTTAAAACTGCAGTCACTCACCCGATGGGCGAGTTAAAAAATTGGAGCACTTCGATTCTATTTGCAACTGTCCATGACTGGATAGCAACAGTCATATTGTCTGCCGCTGCAGCTGCCATGTTTTCGTCTCGCTTCATCCGGCGTGGCTTGCAACGCAGCGTCCTCAACTCGTGCTAGATGGATGCGTTCGTCGTGCGAACTAGCGACGCGAATAAACACCCCCCCCCCCCCCCGAAAAGAAGCAAAAGAAAACCGATGAAGAAAAGAAGAAGGACAAGGAATACAAAGAAAAAAGATATCGACTGTTCAAGGGAAAATGGCACTTCAACGAAGATGGGGAAAAAAGAGACTGGCTTTTTTTCCGACTCGGCGAAGAACCTAATGTTCTGCACCCACTGCACCAGATATGGAACCATCAAGAAAGCACCGTTTGTTGTTGGTTCTGACAACTTCAAACTGGAGAGCATCAGGTTTCATGAACAGTCAAAGGGCACTTGTGGAGTGCGAAATGCAGCTCCAACCGCGAGAAGAGCAGAAGTGAGACTGAGGCTGGCATGGCCCTGTCTTCTCTGAACAAGGCCCGGCTGACACACCTGTTTCGTACGACACATGCCCAATTCACGGATTTCACTTGGATGTGCGGGTAAGATTTCGCTTTGGTTTATGTCCTCTGTCTCTCTTCTCTCTGTCATTCACGCTGTTTCATAATGTGTTTGTCTGTGTGTGTGTGTGTTAGCAATAAAGTGTGTGTGTGAGTGTGTGTATAATTATGTGTGTGTGAGTCATTCAGTGCAGCTGAGACTAGTCAATGCTATCTCTGTGTTCAGAATGTGAGTTTGTGCGTGTGTGTGTGCGCACGCGTGTGTGTGTGTGTGTGTGTGTGTGTGTGTGTGTGTGAGAGAGAGAGAGAGAGAGAGAGAGAGAGAGAGAGAGAGAGAGAGAGAGAGAGAGAGAGAGAGAGAGGGGGGGGGGGGTGGTCAGTATGTGTCTGGGAGCCTTTATGTCTGTCTGCCTGTCCATCTAGCTGTCTGTTCAAATGCTCGAATTTTCTGTGTATAATATCATCTTGCCACAACCAAAGATTGATTTGTTTAAACATAGCTTGTAGAGCATGAGGATAGTGTTGTTGAGGTGGAGGAAGAAGAGGAGGAGGAAGAAACAGCATGGGGTGATGATTCAGAAGAGGAATGGTGTGTTCTCAACAGAGAGCACATTGAGGACCTACAAGATTCTGCTACACTGATGGCTGACTACAGTGGAGAAGAGTGAACATTACCACTGCCACTCAAGTATGAGTTCAGTAAATTTGCTGCTAATGCCTAGCCTTTTGCCGGCCTCCATCTACCCTCATCAGTGCCTGTTAAAGTGGCTAGTGTGAACATAGTTAAAAATTATCTACTCACAAGGAAGTGATAGATGCTTTTTTGCATTTTAGAATTTAATTTGTTTAACTCACTGGCAACGTAGGTTTTTCAAGCATTTTCAAAAATCTAACAAAAATAGAAAGCCATGAAATAATGACAAAAGCTATATATCAAATAAAAGATATTTATTCACTTAATTCAAACAAATCATGATCAAAATGTTTCAATGTGCATGATTTGAGTTATATCTACTGAAATAATGCATGTAATCAGCAAAAAAAAAAAACCCAAAAAAGTTCAAAAATCGTCAGTCAAGTTGCAAGAATTGAAAAATGCTGGAATGGTGCCTTCAAAAAAAAATCTGAAATGCAAAAACAATGCCAATATATTTACCTATATTCTGATAGCATTTGCAATATAAAAAAGGCACCTAGAAAAGAAAAATCACTATATAAATTGATAGATTTTCACGGAAAAGTAGTTGTCGGCCATTTTTGCAAAACATAGGGTGTTCACATAAAAAATTCACTGATTCAAACTCCCCTCAAAAGAAATCATAAAGAAAGGTAACTCACTGTGGAAATGTGGTCCCTACATAATTCTAAACTGGAGTTGCCTCCCTTAGACCATTCGTGAAAATACAGGAATGTTTTGTTCCTAACGCCCCATATGGCGCGTTACGTTGCCAGAGAGTTAAGAAAGTTTTGGTCAGTATTGTGCTGGTTATGTTTGACTGTTATTGTGCTTTTGGTTAACATTTTTCAGGCTGTACTCAATAACTCATGTACAGTTAAACGTCTTCAAGATAGTGAGATTAAAGTTGAATTCTTTTTTATTGGTGTTATTTTGCAATTTACAAGTAGTTCTAAAATCTGTAAAAGGAAGAAGAAAAGAGAATGGGTGGTGGGGGTGGGCAGAAGAGAACAGCAAGTTCTGGAAAGGAGTGTTTTGTTAGCACATTGAGATTACAATCAGAAGATAACAGTAAGGTAGTACTAATATAAACTAATAATATTCTTAAGTTGCATGATAATTGATAGAACTTGTGCCATTCCATTCTATACCAGAATGCCATATGTTTCAGCTTGTGGAGTTTCCTACTCAATTTTGAGTTGGTTTATGTTTAATTGCTTACATGGCTCTACTGTTTTATAGTCAGCTGGATTGTTTTTGATTACTACTAAGTTCTGTACAGTTTATTGTCATTTAATTCCAGAGTACCCTCTGTTTTGTGAAGTTTCCTAATCAGCTTTGAGTTGGTTAATGTTTACTTGTTTACAAGGTATTCTTGTCTTCTAGTCAGCTGAATTGTTTTTTATGACTACTCAGTATTGTACAGTTTATAGTCTCCTACCTGGTGAGATTCTAGGGTGAATTTTGTTTTGTTAAACTGAATTTATGGTTAAAGTCAGTTCTGAATATAATCCTTTGTTGTTGCTATGAATAACAAGTTTTGATGTTTTATTGATTCATTTATTTTTAAGTTTTCTAGCCAGATTTTAAAGTTGGACTATGCTTTGTTGATTTCAAGCTGTGCAAAATACATAGCATATATATCATCTTCAATAAAGTCATGTTGAGTTGGTGTGTTTAGAAACTGCATTCAGTTTTTCATTATTTGTGTATGGAAGGCGGGCTGGTAAAAAAGTTGCGGGCTAGTAACTTTTGTGTCCAACTAGCCCGGCGGGCTAGTAAGCAGAAATAATTTTGAACACCCCTGCACACACACACACACACACACACACACACACACACACACACACACACACACACAGACGCACACACACACTCACACACACACACACACACACACCACACACTCACACACACACTCACACACACACTCACACACACACACACACACACACACACACACACACACACACACACACACTCACACACACACACACTCACACACACACACACACACACAGACACACACCCCCCCCCACACACACACACTCACACTCACACACACACACACTCACACACACACACACACACTCACACTCACACACACACACACACACACTCACACGCACACACACTCACGTACACGCACGCATGCACACGCACGCAGACGCACGCAGACGCACGCACTCGCACGCACACGCACGCTCACGCACGCAGACGCACGCACGCACGCACGCACACACACACACACACACACACTGACATTCCTACCAGGGGCTCCATGGCACCAGTGCACAAGCTCCTCGCTCTCAGGCCGCCGGGCGGCGCCCACCTCGTCCATGGCGGGGGGGAAGTTGCCGTTGGGCTGCTCCAGGCCAAGGACAAAGTCCACTGCTTGGTGGATGTCCTGCTCCGCCGCGGGGTCCGACTTGAGGAAGGTCGGGAAGCTGAGCAACATCTGCAGTATGGAGGCCAGGCCATGGGCAGCTCCTGGCAACAGGCAACAGAGGAGTGATGATGATGATGATGATGATGATGATGATAATGATGGTGATGATGATGATGATGATGATAGTGGTGATGATGATGATGATGATAGTGATAGTGGTGGTGATGATGATGATGATGATGATGATGATGATGATGATGATGATGATGATGATGACGACGACGACGAAGATGATGATGACGATGATGACGATGACGACGAAGATGATGATGATGAAGATGATGATGAAGATGATGATGGTGCTGCTGCTGATGACGATGACAATAACGATATCAAAGTTGACAGGAAACAGTAAAATATAGCATACGTTTATTTCCCCAAATAGCTTCAGCAAGAGGTACAAGGGGACTAATGGAGTGCTGTCTACAGCTTGCTCTCTGCCTCCCTAAGGGAGCAGCAGCCCTACATGCTTGCCACTGGGCATGTCCTGTCTGGGCTGCGGTGCCTTTCAATACCTGACTGCAGAGAGGCCCATCCCACAGTGCCTGGAAACCCTGACAACCCCCTCGGCACCATTCTACGGCCTCCCATGACAAGCTACAACTAGGCTTCATGGCAGCAGGGTTGCAGGGGTGAAGGGGCGGCCATACCCAGGTACTCGGTGCGGTAGTAGGAGTACATCAGAGGGGATGCCGACTTGTGCTTCCTGGCATAATCCCTGCCAGACTGCACCATGGTGCGGCACACCTTGTTGATGACATCATCAGGAACCACCTGCAGACAAAACAGCAATGCCATAGTTTCAAAGAGGCATTTCTTTCATGACTAATAATAATATGTAGCTCCTACAAGCACTAAGTAAATTATCACTTGAAGACATACCAGTACCATGTGACATTTCACATGATGTGCTACAAAGTCAAAGCTAGGCAAATTACTATCTACACAGAGAATTGTATCTGAGTCATATGCGACAACCCAACAGTGTGAACATGAATATATTATAAGAAAGACAAAAAGAAAGGAAGAAAAAAGATGGACAGAAACACACACACTCACACACACAAAACAGTTAGAAAGACAGAAAGACAGACTATCTTTTTTCATGCACTTGTTAGCTAAACATAATGGTGTCATGACAAATGATTTAGGATGAAGAACAAAACCAAAATTGTAATTTTGACAATATTCTTATGTGATTGTTTTACAAATAAATACTAGAATAGAATAGAATAGAATACAATACAATACAATACAATACAATACAATACAACTTTATTTGTCCCACAACAGGCAATTCAAGTACACTTTACGAGGCAGCAATAAAATAATCAAATAATAATCATAGTAGAAGAATACATAAAAATAATGTGATGGGATAAATACATATATATATGAAAAGAAACAGCACACTCGCACGCACACACACTCTCTGCAAACCTCAGCCTCCACAGCACATCACAGGCAACACCAACACCAGCAAGTATGCACAAGAACAAGCAAAAACATCTCACATCACAATCATCACCACAAGCACCACAGACCAGCAAAAATGTCAGAAAAGAAAAAAAGCAGTCAAAGGGAAACAATCCACCCAACACAAGTGGGCGAAAATTCAAAGCAACAGCACCAACTAAACCTAAGACCACAGCAAAAACAACAAAATAACAAGAACATCACATCTAACTAACTGTTCATAAGTCTGACGGCATATGGAATAAAAGATTTAGAACCTCGGTTCCCTTTATAGGGAGGCACGGAGTATCGGTGTCTAGATGGAAGCAAAGAGAACTCAGACAGTGGTCCGGAATTTCCTAAATTCTCACCGCTTTCTTCAAAATTTGCTGATCACAAAAAGAGGAAAGGTCTCTCTGCTTTCCTCCAATGATCTTGGAACAGACGTTGACAATAGCATTTAAACTGTTTCTATCCTTAACGGTCAAGCTGTTGAACCAACAAACAAAAGAAAAATGCAACAATCTTTCAATAAAGGACTGATAAAACAAGCAGAGGATTTTCGTGTCGACAGAAAATGATTTCAGTTTTCTCAACAGGTTCATTCTTTGGTGACCACGTTTAACGATAGTGTGTGTGTGTTTACATCCCATTTCAGCTGACTGTCAAAAACTGTCCCCAAATACTTCACTTGTAAGTGTCTACAAGTATTTGGGGACAGTTTTTGACAGAATTTTTGACATACTGCAAACAAAACAATGTGTAATCATACTTCTCAGTAAGTACCCCATGGCTCTCACCACAAAACAACTCTTTAAATGGTTTCCCTACTCCAGGTAGCACGCCCTCAACCATTACCTTCACTCCCAATTTCTTTTGCAAATTCATCACACCACATAGGTAGCCAGCTCGTCCGACGAAAAGCTCGTCGCACTCGCAATCGAGATAGTGCGACTTGATGATTTGGTGTGCATAGCTGGCATATTTGTCCAGAAAATCTTTCGTCATTTTGGCGTCGCCCGAAGTGTGAGCGACGAGACTGCCGATGGCGAAAACACCAGCAAAGCCCAGTATGAAGGAGGTCGGCGGGTCGCTGCTTTGATTGCACTGAACATATCCCAGGCAGGTCCCCATGTATTCCCGTGCTCTATCCATGAGAGTTGAACTGATGCTTGCAAGTGTCTCTTTTCCAGACAGGTAATACAGCATGTATGCCACGCCACAATTGCCCACGTACAGTCCACCGTCGCACGTCCGCATCGTCGGTGGCATCTTGTTCAGGATTTCTTGGACCGTTGTCTCAACAACACCTTTCCATTTCAAAACATTCACTGCAACCACTGATCCCACTTTGTAGTCAGGAAGACGATTCGGAAAGAATCTTCCACCGGGCATGACGACGTCGATTGTGCAAAGCTATTATTTCGTCCAAATAATTTGGCTGCAACAATAAGTTACTAATGACAGATCGGACGCACAGTGCAGACGCCGTTTGAGGTTTATAGAAAGTATAACTTATAAAAAGAAATGTCATAATATTCATCTCAATAACACATAAACAAAAACATTATAAATAGTTTTTTTGTTGTTAATTTTTAAAAGTACAAATGAACAATGAGAAATGAGAAGGTATTTTTGTTATATTATATTATTATCATAATTTCTTCTCGTTTTATATTTTAAAAAATTTCGGTTCACTGTTGATGACGGAAGCCGCATGCGTTCTACGAGATCCTACTCCTGACAATGGCTTCGACTCTCGTACTACGCATTTTAGCGCTCACCCTGGGACTTTTCTTCGTTTTTGTTGGCACAATCAAGCTTACGCCTTCTGTCAATGCTGATATATACAAGGAAATGGTAAGTGGGACGTCAGGTATGTCCACCAACGGCGTTTATGAGCCAAATGGTTCCATGCTGTGATGGCACCGGTTGATCCGAGATCGGAATAGTATCTGGCTGCAGTTTTGTGTGCACCTCGCCGGTGATCGGTGCTTCTCTAGCATCTCATTGTAGAAAGATGAGAACCCTTTGGAATAATATTTCCCAACAACGTACGAGACGATGAGCTGTCGCACAAGAAGCTTGAAACCGGCGTTGAATAACTCAATAAGATAATAATGCTTGTCTGACAAATGCGGCATCTCTGAAAGTGAAACATTAATGCAGCGTTCTGAATGATTATCACTAAGCTCAACATCATCGTAATATATCAAGTGACTTGAGGATTGCATTGCATTATTGCTGTTGTGTATTCTGTCAACGCGCCACTGCGAATCGAAGTGTACAATCATGCGCCACTGCGCGCGTTCTATTTACCCGGGGACTTAATTGCTCATTATGAGAGAAGTGACGTGTATTATGATTGCTGACGCTAATGACAATTCTGAGCTGACTATTGTACCAAGCGCCAACTTCAGTATAATATTGCAATTTTTGGTCATGACTTAGTCATTTGATGATTCCCAGATATTTCATTGGTCATTAATTTTTTTTTTTAGGAGGACGATGCTTTGTATAGATACTCCCTTAATTTTAATATGGAAAATAACTTAATAAAATGAAAATTTCATTAGGCCAGGCATAAAAAACTAATATAGTAGGTAGGCAGTGTTTGCGCTGTTGCAGTGCAGGCACTTTGAGGAGGGCAACACTACTCTAAGTGCAGTGCTGTGACTAGTATGAGCAACTGCTCATACTGACAAGTTTGAAATGGATCAGCCATTGTTTGTAGCAAAAACATGCAGAAAAATGAATGTGTGCCCCAACAAATGCAAACAAATATGCTGATAAGAACATAACATGAAAAAAAGGCATCTAGTCTAAAACTGCAGGAAATCTTGTGAGCATTCGCACTGCTTAGTTAAAGTGCTTTACTGCGAGCAATAGCTTACATAAAGATACAAGATTCAACAAGTGAAGGATTTATCTTCTCATGCATTTACATTATCATCAGAGCTGTGCTATATTAAAAAACAACAACAAGAAAGACTAGATGCCATCTCTGGATTTTTTTGGGGCCATATTCATATTGAGACTATGAACTGTTTAGGAAGTCAAGCAATGTTTTATCAGCTCACGTGAATGAGAATGGTGTTCACTTGCTTCAGGTGACATTTTTCTACCTTCCCACCAAAAACTGATGGTTATACAAATGAATGATGGTCACAGAACAGGTGCAATTCTTTCATATGTGGGCTGTGTACTCCTTATTGGTACTCTCTTTGATTGGTTTCTCAGGATTCTTGATAAAATAAAAAATACATGTACCTTAGATTGTTCTGCCAGAATTTATGGTGAAATGATCCCATGTGATAATGAGTAATGAGGAAACTAGAGTTCTGCCATGGACAGGTAGTGCAACTGCTCAGCACAACAAACACCGTCACCTGAGCTGCTGTGGCAAGCAGGGTTGCATTTCAAAGCCCTGGCCAGACCTCTCCCCAGAGCTGGCTGTGCGGTGGAGCACTCTTGTGGCTGCCAGTGATGAAGTCAAGCAGTGTCTGCTGTGCAAGAGTTGTGGCTCTCTCTCTCTCTCACTCTGTCTCTCCCCCCCCCCCCCCAACCCCCCCCCCTCAACCCCCCCCCCCTCTACCCCTCCCCCCTCTCTCTCTCTCTCTCTCTCTCTCTCTCTCTCTCTCTCTCTCTCTCTCTCTCTCTCTCTCCCCCTCTCTCTCTCTCTCCCTCTCTCCCTCTCTCTCTCTCTCTCCCTCTCTCTCTCTCTCTCTCTCTCTCTCTCTCTCTCTCTCTCTCTCTCTCTCCTCTCTCTCTCTCTCTCTCTCTCTCTCTCCCCCCCCCTCTCTCTCCCTCCCTCTCTCTCTCCCTCCCTCTCTCTCTCCCTCTCTCACTCTGTCTCTCTCTCTCCCTCTCTCACTGTCTCTGTCCCCCCCCCCCCCTCTCCCTCTCTCTCCTCTCTCTCTCTCTCTCTCTCTCTCTCTCTCTCTCTCTCTCTCTCTCTCTCTCTCCCCTCTCCTCTCCCCCTCCTCTCTCCCCCTCCCCCCTCTCC
>JAWQFJ010001006.1:135679-167354 GCA_034096865.1 Theodoxus fluviatilis
TTGTTTTTCTCTTCAATTGTTGAAATGGTTACTTTCTCACATGGACGTTATTTTCCCTGCCTGTAGTTTGAAAGCTGTTTTTTGAATTTGATTGGACTGTACATGGAATGAATGTTTTCAAGACATTGCAGAATACTCACTCATTGGTAATGGACAGCAAATTTGAAGCATGCCTGCGACTTGAGACTGAGTGCAATGCTGGTGTTGTTGTTGTTGTTTGCAGTCTTCACTGTCCATCCACTTGTTTTCCATCTGCTTGTCCCTCATGGGTGATAACCCTGGTGTGGAGGATATGCAAGGTTTTGCTCAAGTCAAGATGATTCTATTAGATTTTTTGTTAATTGAGGTTCAGTCATCTATTTATTGCTGGTTTTTCCAAACGTAGTATTGTGTTGTTATGCTGATTTTTTAAGTTTGAGGTGTTGTGTGTTGACTGCATATCTGTCTTTATGTGGTGTTGTGCTGCAAGACAGCAGTTGTGTGTAGAAAGACTTTGAGACAGAGGACACGTAACCCTAGCTGAGCTGGATCCACAGTTTTCCACATCTTCAGAGCCACAGACTGTAGCGGATTTAAGACAAAACACCAAAGTGGATTACTCCATGTATTAGCATTTTGTTGGATTCCACTGAAAGCTTTACAGTTACCCAGTGAGTGGTAACATAGCTATATGTTTAACCAGTCATGAAATATTCTCTGATAGGTGAAATGAAACAAATGGTGTCATAACTGTGTGAGCAGGATGATTGATAAAATCTCTGTCTCTGTCTTGTTGTGTACTGGACATTTTAAAGACCTATGTTGACACATTGTCATTCTGATGGCACCTCTGTCTTTCTGGGTCTTTGTTGGTGTGTATGTTTGCCTCTATGCATATCAGTCTATATCTATCTCTTGTCTTTCACTTTGCCCATTTCTCTCTCTCTCTCTCTCTCTCTCTCTCTCTCTCTCTCTCTCTCTTCTCTCTCTCTCTCTCTCTCTCTCTCTCTCTCTCTCTCTCTCTCTCACACACACACACACACACACACACCACACACACGTGCGCATGCACACATGCATGCACACCCACTCACACACACACACACACACACACACACACACACACACACACACACACACACACACACTCACTCACTCACACAAAGAGGTTTTCATCAGTCTCAGCTTTTGGTTGTGGCCAATGTTTTCTCTGTAACATTTCAGGCCAGGTTTTTAGTGGCTTGTCATCATTGAGACTCCCATACACTTACTTTGGTCTTGTGCAATATGCTCTGTGTGTGTTGCTGGCCTGTGAGGTGGCTACAGTTGGAGATTTCCATTACTTGATGCTGAGTCGGTATGACATTTCTGTTCAAAGAAATTCACTTCGATTTTTAGGCAGGTTGGTGGTTTTACTGATGACAGGCCAGGGTTAATTTTTAATTAGGTGATAGTTGGAATGGTTTTATTTTTGTTCTTTTCTCTTGGCCATCTTCTGAGGTGAATTTCCTCGGCCATGGGTGAGTTTTGATGTCTGTCTTGGCACGAAGTATTACTCTCCAAGACTTGCAGACCGTCGCCCACCTGTGAAAGCACATGAAATATTACCTTGCTGTGCTGCCATGCTAGATGCTGTGGTGTGGAGGATGGGATCTCTGCCAAGTTGTGAATTGTCTTCATGCATTTCATCCTCACCTGCTGACTGCGTGTTGAAGAGAGGAGAGCATGCATCATATGTTGCTTCTTGGAAAGGTTGTGATCAGATAGAGACTCGCAATACTGCCCACAGTTTTTGTTGAATTTTTCTGCCTGTATATTTCATCCCTCCATTTTGTCAAATATGAAATAGCATAATCTAGTGAGACATCCATAGGATATGTCCCAAAAAGTTTTTTGCGTGTGGAGCAGGTAATGAAACAAAATGTTTTATTTTATTTGCCGTTTTGACAATTTTTGTTTTATCAGTCAGCAAGCTGTGAATGATGCAGATGTGGCTTGTCTTTTCTACTGTTTTATTTCTCTGGTGACTTCAGCAGTTTTCTGCGTGATTGCTGGTTCGATCTTGTTTTCCTACTGGTTGTGTAGCCATGGCTTTTTTCCTGCACTCCCATGTCCTGGAGTTCTGGAAGGTACCGGTCCATTAATACTCATGTGTCAAAGTATTGATCTGCAGAAGTAATGGTAGTGCTGGTGTCTTGCTATGGAACCACGCAATGGAAGTGAATATTTCTCCTGTATGTGACTGGCAGCAAGGAGAAGTGGGTACATCCTAATATCAGCACAAGTTATGATGTTGATCAAATTGCCAATTAGCCCTTGCTGTTACAGTATAATTATATTTGAGGCTATTTCACCTCAGAAAATGACTTTTAAAAAGGTTGAGAATTTACTGTAAGGGCCCTGTCCTACCCCCCCCCCCCCCTGCCAGGTTCCTGTCCCAGCCTTCCTGGCTGTCAGCCTGCCCCCTGGCGCTCCCTCCCCCCTCCCCCTGTCTCACTGGGAGTGGCCAGTGGATGAAGTAATGTAGAACTGGTCTGTTGTCAATGGATGATGTGACAAAGAACTAGTCAGTTGTCAATGGATGAAGTAATATAGAACTGGTCAGTTGTCAGTGGCTGATGTGACAAAGAACTGGTCAGTTGTCAATGGATGAAGTAATATAGAACTGGTCAGTTGTCAGTGAATGACGTGACAAAGAACTGGTCAGTTGTCAGTGAATGACGTGACAAAGAACTGGTCAGTTGTCAGTGGATGACGTGACAAAGAACTGGTCAGTTGTCAGTGAATGACGTGACAAAGAACTGGTCAGTTGTCAGTGAATGACGTGACAAAGAACTGGTCAGTTGTCAGTGGATGACGTGACAAAGAACTGGTCAGTTGTCAGTAAATGACGTGACAAAGAACTGGTCAGTTGTCAGTGGCTGACGTGACAAAGAACTGGTCAGTTGTCAGTGGATGACGTGACAAAGAACTAGTCAGTTGTCAGTGAATGACGTGACAAAGAACTGGTCAGTGGTCAATGTATGATGTGACAAAGAACTGGTCAGATGTCAGTGGATGATGTGACAAAAAACTGGTCAGTTGTCAATGGAAGAACTGGTCAGTGGATGACATGATAAAGAACTGGCCAGTGGATGGCATGATAAAGAACTGGTCAGTAGATGACATGGTAGAGAACTGACCAGTGGTCAGTAGATGGCCATGGGAATGTGTTGCCTGATTAAACCCACCCACATGGCAGCTGACTTGGAACTTGGACTGTTGGTAGGAAGACTGGAAAGCTGGTCCACACCTCTGCTGGGCAGCAAGGGGCATTGTGGGAGTGATGACTGGGGAGGGGTCGGTTGGACATTACTGTGGAGCATTGCACATCACTGCTGCTTGCCCGTCCTTGACCACTCATGGTCTGACCAAGACCATGAAAGCTTGGATTTCCACTCGTCACTTTCATGAGATATTTATGCATGCATCTGATAAGGTTGTGGAGGTATGTGCAATGGGGTGTAGAATGGAGAGTAGCTTCCTTGGCCACCCAGTACGGTGATGTACATAATTTGAAACATTTGGTATTTGGACAGAAAACTGAAATGTATCGAGATCACCCTTTTTTACCATCTAGTAAGGTGGTGTACATTAATGAAACTTGATACAACTGGTATTTGGACAGAAAACTGAAATGTATCGAGATCACCCTTTTTTACCATCTAGTAAGGTGGTGTACATTTATGAAACTTGATACAACTGGTATTTGGACAGAAAACTTAACTTAGGCATGCTGTATCTGCTTCTAGAAATTGCGTGTACAACTCCCATCTCATCTCATCTCATCTCATATGTCTCCCCACCTGAAGATCCACTGCTAAGGCCCTGCACAAAGATGTTTGGCGAGAGATGATCAGGCATTTCTCAGGCTCCCTGTCTGCCATGGGGCTAAGACTTGAAGTGTCTGAAGATTTTGCCTTTGGTTTTGTAAAACTTTACTTCCATTTGTTTTTTCCTTTTTTAAATATTTATTATTTTGGCTTTACTTTTTCAGAGTATTGCAAATTTAAGTGTCCCTTAAACTGTATTTTCACTGTTGTGATCTCACTACTCTTTCATCTACACTGCAGCATAATCTCACTTGATTTTAAGGTATTGGTTTGTCATAGAGAAAAGATTTTGACAAAGAACAGATGAATACATCTGGATTAAGCCATATTTGTGTAACAGATATGAGGAACAATTCTGTTTTGTTCTCGTCGATGCATATCTTGTTGTGACCAATGGTTTTATCCTTCGTAGCTACTTCATGCCCTTGTACACTGGCCACTTTTTAGACAAGAAATATGTTTGCCCTGGCCTGCATAATGGAGACAAAGCTTTTAAATCTCTGTTGCACTATTCTTTGCAAACAGTTCAAGCACATTTAATTTGTCGATTTCACTTACCTTTTTAAAAATTTGAATAACATATGTCTGTTCCCCCTGAATGTGAGTGTGTATTGTGAAAGTGGGATCTGTACAGAAGCTCATATCCAATGTTCCAAAGCAGTGACTCTAAATGTCATCCCTGTGTTTGAGTTCATTACTCCTGATGTACATGACGTTTTTTATCGTTGGTGTTTGAGCAGTGGTCTGGTAACTGTGTATTCCTCGTTCAATATTTTCCATGTAGTAAATGACTGCCTTTGTGCATCTTTGAATATTGCAGTGACTCCTATCCAGTGTATCAAAGCTTGTATTGGACAAGTGTAGAAGTGCAGTCTTACATTGGCTCTCCGCTCCAAAGTTTTGTTTTGTGTTGCACCAGCAGTTGCTCTGCTACGGGCCACTCAGGCCCAGTTCTTTGTTTGAAGAAGCTGACTGCCAGTTTTGCAGGGTGAAAGCATGTGTAACACTCTAGAGATGCTTTGATAACTCAGCATCACAACTGCTTGAATATTCTGAACTTGTAGAGGAATCTGTACCAAAGAAACAGAATGTGAGAGATCAGCATAGAGCAGCTATGAACTTCAAAAGTCATTGTTATCCTTTTAAAAAAACACACATGAAAGTCATGCAATTTTTAATGTAGAGGAGTGAGAACATTGTATAGTGCAGACTAGTCTTCAAATACCATATTTTGTTTGTGTGCTGTAGACAGGCTGAAAACTTAGAGTAGTGTAACATGTATGCTCAGTGGTCATTTACTTATGTATTTGAAATGTCTTCAAATAAAAAGAAGAAATCCATTTGCTCTTTGTTGTTGTTGTTGTTGTAGTTATTGTTGTTGTCGTTGATGTTGTTGATCTTTCTTGGGTCAGACTGACTGCACCTTTGCAGTGTTTCCTCAAAAACCAGTGATGAGTAATGTAAGTATATTTGTCCTTGAGGTAGCAGGAAATGTTGCCAACATCGCTAATGTTTCTGTCACTTTTGTTTGACAAGTAAAATCAATTATGCTTGTGTGCAAATGTAACATTGTGATATGTGTAAATGTAGTAGTATTAGTTGTTGGCATAGCATGTGTGTGTTTTCATGTTAATGTTTCAATTACTTTGCAGTTGTCAATGACTGAGAAATTGATCGTGTAAAATGTAAAGCGGTTTGAGCACCGATCAATGGTGGAGAGTCGCTATATAAAATCACACTTTTTTTTACCTTACATTTTTCTTTCTATTCATGTTTCTTTTGTTCTTTCTTTCCTTCTTCCCTTCTTCGAAGAGATGGAATCATGGACGAATTAGTGTATTCCTTGGACTGCAGGCGACGCGTAAAACAGAACTCAAACAACCGCTGTAAATGAAAATTCGCTATAAAACACAGGGCGAGCACAAATGCAAAATGTCGACTTAAAAGTCTTCCTCAGGCATAAATGGACGAATTAGGTGCAAGAACTATCAGATGCAGTACTTGTGCGTAGACAATGGGAACAGTACTAACTACTAACACTAACAGGACCTCAGATGGAGATGGCGGACTTCTCGTTTGATTACGCCATACACGTCTAAGTGCGATTTTACTTCTTGATTTAGTCAATATTGTATATAAATTATATGAGAGAGAGAGAGAGAGAGAGAGAGAGAGAGAGAGAGGTTGCGCTCAAGTGCGCATGCGCGTCGGTGAGCAACCATGATAGTTGAAATTAGCAACAGCGGTCGCGGTGAATGTTGAGCATTCAGTTCATGCGGACGAAATTTCTGAGTGAGGAAGAATGTTACATTGTCACCAAGGTGTACACGAGGACACTGGACTTCTGCGACTATCACAATGACTGAGGTGGACAATTATCGGCAGTTTGGCTGACTTCTTGTAGTTAGACGAAAAGTTGACGTCTCGAGTGGACCGTCGCTGCGAGCGGACTTGCGCCAGAGAGCGACGAGAAATCTCGAACACAACACTCTTGTTCTGTCGTCGCGAAGAATCGTCAAAATGAGTGACCATAGTCTGAAAAAGTTCAAGAAGGTGATGCTGAAATCGGATTTCGATGGTAAGTGATGGCTGCAGTACTCTTTGGTAATGTTACTGTACGACTTAGTCACTTATACTAACTTATAGGTTTGTTATGTCAGTGTGTGTTGGCGTGTTGACAGCTCTCTCGCAATAGCTAATTTTTTTACACCGTGGTGATATGATTGATCATACACCCTTCAATTTCAGTTTTACACACACACACGCGCGCACACACGTGCGCACACGCACACAGTGTCATGCACGCATGCACGCAAACACCACACAAAGTTCAAAATTTCGCATAACCAATAAATTCTCGACAGTAATGCAGATAGAGGAGGTACTTAGTGATCGGCATGGTCTAGTGTAAGACCTTGACAGTGATTCAAAACTCCTTGCAAGACTCACTATATCATTTGTGGTAGGTACTCATATTGCTCAATGTGACATCAGGTTGTACTGAGGAAGGAAAAAACACCATTGCTGCTTTGATCCTAATGTGAAATCTGTTTCATGTGTGTCCTTGTACAAGCTTCAGGTGAAGTATCTCAACCTGGCAGCCATGTGGGATGTATGGATGAAGTTAAATAAATAAATATTTATTTATTTACTTACTTACTTACTTACTTACTTACTTACTTACTTACTTACTTACTTACTTACTTACTTACTTACTTACTTACTTACTTACTTACTTACTTACTTACTTACTTACTTACTTACTTACTTACTTACTTACTTACTTACTTACTTACTTACTTACTTACTTACTTACTTACTTACTTACTTACTTACTTACTTACTTACTTACTTACTTACTTACTTACTTACTTACTTACTTACTTACTTACTTACTTACTTACTTACTTACTTACTTACTTACTTACTTACTTACTTACTTACTTACTTACTTACTTACTTACTTACTTACTTACTTACTTACTTACTTACTTACTTACTTACTTACTTACTTACTTACTTACTTACTTACTTACTTACTTACTTACTTACTTACTTACTTACTTACTTACTTACTTACTTACTTACTTACTTACTTACTTACTTACTTACTTACTTACTTACTTACTTACTTACTTACTTACTTACTTACTTACTTACTTACTTACTTACTTACTTACTTACTTACTTACTTACTTACTTACTTACTTACTTACTTACTTACTTACTTACTTACTTACTTACTTACTTACTTACTTACTTACTTACTTACTTACTTACTTACTTACTTACTTACTTACTTACTTACTTACTTACTTACTTACTTACTTACTTACTTACTTACTTACTTACTTACTTACTTACTTACTTACTTACTTACTTATTTATTTACAGAAACTGATTTCTCCAACGACTTTCAAGTCTCCCATGCATCCAAAGAGGAACGCCAAGTGAGTTTGAAATTCTGTGGTGTTGTACAGAATCAGACTTGTATGAGGGAAGACACGCTTTTCTTTACTGTGTTTGCATGGCTATTTGCTTTTTTTTGCTTTGTTGTTTGAAATGAGGCCTAGACTCAAAACAAATAGTGGTTATGGTAACTCGACCAATCCTATTTTTTCCTGCCGAACCAAAACTTTTTATATTACGAAAACTTCAAAAAGAGAAAAAAAAGACTGTAATCAAGGCACTGCGTGCTGTCTCATCTTCTCTGCCCTGTGAGCACTCAGGCAATCCCCAGTTTTAGTATAAAAAAATATTTTACAGCAAATGAAAAATTGTGACTTATATTCATTCTTTTGGCCTTATCTAAATTAAATTAAAACAGGAGGCTGGTGTTGGACTAGCTTGTGACATAGGAAAAGAAGAAAGAAGACTTTTGTCCAACTTCAGGTATTTATTCGCATAGCTTTTGGAGCCGAGTAGGCTCCTTCATCAGTGCAGTGAAGCTATGCAAATAAATACCTGAAGTTGGATGAATGTTTTCTTCTTCTTTTCCTAAATTAAATTAAGATAGAATGGAAGGTAGGTATGTGTTTTGCTGTGAATTGAGATAGTGATGAAAAAATATATAAAGAGACTCATCTACACCAGTATATTCCAGAATACTTCTCTAGTGTAGAAACTCAGTCAATCGTAGAGTTTGCAAAAAAGTCTTTGCACACACACACACACACACACGCACACACACACACCACACACACACACACACACACACACACACACCACTCACACACACACACACACACACACACACACACACACACACACACAAACACACACACAAACACACACACACACACACACACACACACACACACACATTCTGTGACAGATGTTTGATTATGATAGAAATGTTCGCTTTCATACCGAGGCAGTGCCATGGAAGACAGTTGCTGATACCATTCAGTTTTGTCTTGCTATTCGTGCTCAGGTTCTGTATGTCACTCTGTGTGCTTGTGTTCCCTCTGTCTGCAGGCCATGTTCTATGGAGAAAATTTGGCTCTGGCATTCCGAGCTGCAGCAGTGGAGATACAGCGATGGTGGCGAGGAATTGTGTCAAGGTGAATGTCAGTCAAACTCCATGCACTACCCATGGACTGAAGATTGTCAATGTCATGAAAAACTGCAACAATGTTCAGCATGCAACTGCTGTTGAATTGAGACAGGCGCAAAGAAAAGTGACAAATGAAACGGCAGGACTTCGGAATCTAAGCATTCATGTCTGAGCAGTTGAATGAGTAGTGCCTGACTGGCTGCATTGCCTATCTGTGATAAGAATCTGACTTGTATCAGTTGCTGTTAATTAGTGGCAAAATCTGGCAGATTTTGAGTCACTTACTCACATTATTTGATCATGCTGTTGTATCTATGCACAGTTCTTGGCAGATGAATAGAATCATGCACTAATGAGACATGTGTTGCCTTGGTTGTGAAGTCTTTCCATGGAGGTGTGACCCATTGACTGATGTTGCAGGCAGTCAGTCTCAGACCTGCTCCACCCTTCTGCAAGTGGCATCGCCGTCTACAGCAACAGCAAGACAGCTCTGGAGAGAGCCAGGGATGTCTCCTCTCCCCAGGTCAGTTCCTGTGAACCGTGACTTGACAAATGTGTGAATGGAGCCTTAACTCCACCTTGAATAGCATGAGATGGGTCTTGCTAGTAATTGTGAAAGTGCATTAAAAATTATGTGTGAGTGTGTGTGTGTGTGTGTGTGTGTGTGTGTGTGTGTGTGTGTGTGTGTGTGTGTGTGTGACGGAGAGAGAGAGAGAGAGAGAGAGAGAGAGAGAGAGAGAGAGAGAGAGAGAGATTGCTAATCATCTGCAGGTGTATATGTTTTTAAAAATAACAATAACAGCATTAGAGCTGGGTACTTAAATAGTTTATGAACTTTTAACTTTATCTTTATCTTTTTTATTTCTGTTACATCATTGATGTTTCAGTTGAGACCACAAATACAATTTTTATATCTTATCTTTCCTTTTAAATAAGGAAGAGCAGTTACAAAGGGACAGACAACATCTGGGTGGAATCATGTCTCAAAGAGCCATGCCTTTATCTTCCAGTTGGTGATGACATTATTGCACCACTTGACAACTGCGCTGACTGATAATTGTCATGATTACAGAACTTGACCTGGTGACTGACTTTGCCTGCATGCTTGCAGCAAGAGGGAAAGTCCAAGCTGCTACGCGAGTACCACCAGTACCAGGAGCACAGCATGCAGAACCCACAGGTGGACCCAGCTGACATCATGTCGTAAGTCTGCCCCACTCTCGAACAGCTTCCCTCCCGCCATGTCGTAAGTCTGCCCCGCTCTCAAACAGCTTCCCTCCCGCCATGTCGTAAGTCTGCCCCGCTCTTAAACAGCTTCCCTCCCGGCATGTCGTAAGTCTGCCCCGCTCTCGAACAGCTTCTCTCCCGCCATGTCGTAAGTCTGCCCCGCTCTCGAACAGCTTCCCTCCCGGCATGTCGTAAGTCTGCCCCGCTCTCAAACAGCTTCCCTCCCGCCATGTCGTAAGTCTGCCCCGCTCTCAAACAGCTTCTCTCCCGGCATGTCGTAAGTCTGCCCCGCTCTCGAACAGCTTCCCTCCCGGCATGTCGTAAGTCTGCCCCGCTCTTAAACAGCTTCCCTCCCGCCATGTCGTAAGTCTGCCCCGCTCTCAAACAGCTTCTCTCCCGGCATGTCGTAAGTCTGCCCCGCTCTCGAACAGCTTCTCTCCCGCCATGTCGTAAGTCTGCCCCGCTCTCGAACAGCTTCTCTCCCGGCATGTCGTAAGTCTGCCCCGCTCTCAAACAGCTTCCCTCCCGCCATGTCGTAAGTCTGCCCCGCTCTCGAACAGCTTCCCTCCCGGCATGTCGTAAGTCTGCCCCGCTCTCAAACAGCTTCTCTCCCGGCATGTCGTAAGTCTGCCCCGCTCTCAAACAGCTTCCCTCCCGCCATGTCGTAAGTCTGCCCCGCTCTCGAACAGCTTCCCTCCTGGCATGTCATAAGTCTGCCCCGCTCTCAAACAGCTTCTCTCCCGGCATGTCGTAAGTCTGCCCCGCTCTCGAACAGCTTCTCTCCCGGCATGTCGTAAGTCTGCCCCGCTCTCAAACAGCTTTTGTCCTAGTGGTCTGTGTGTCCAGGACAGCCGGAGCACCCTATCCCCCCCACCCCCACTCCCTCCTCAACCCACCCACCCAGCCCTGTCTGCCCCCCAAACCCCCCCCTCCTACCCTCACCTCCTATCAGATGGAGCCGGAGGTCTGAAAGTCTTCCCCTCTGTCTCCTGCAGACTCTGTGTCTAGCCACCAGTAGAGGATGCTGCTGACCACTCCCTGTAGGGTTGGTCAGACAACGTGCATGCAGCCCTGGTGACCCCAGTGGCATTGGCAGCAACAGACAACTCCAGCAGCACCCACACACACTCTCGATCCTCCTGCCCGCAGGCTGCATCAGGAGATGGATAATGGCGGAGGTGGTGGTGGTGGTGGTGGTGGTGGTGGTAGCAGTAGTGATGGTGGTGGTAGTGGTGGTGATGGTGGTGGTGGTGGTGGTAGTAGTGATGGTTGTGGCAGGGGTGGTAGTGGCGGTGATGATGGTGGTAGTGGTAGTGGTAGTAGTGATGGTGGTGGCAGGGGTGGTAGTGGTGATGATGGTGGTAGTGATGGTGGTAGTGGTGGTAATGGTGGTGATGGCAATGGCAACAGTGGTGGTGGAGGTAGTAGTGGTGGTGGTGGCAGTGGTGGTAATGGTAGTGGTGATGGTGGTAGTGGTAGTGACGGTAATGGTGGTGGTAGTGATAATAGTAATACTGTTGTGATGATGGTGGTGGTGTTGGCAGTGAAGGTGGTAGCAGTGAAGGTGGTGATGGTGGTAGTGGTGGCAGTGATAATGATGGTGGTGGTGGTAGTGACAGTAGTGGTGGTAGTGGTTGTGATTGTGGGAGGGAGTTAAGGAAGGGGAGAGGGTGAATGATGGTGTTTAGAAAGAAGTGAGGATTTTTATATTATTATTTCATGGTTATGGCATTTGAATGGGTGCATCAACTCTTTCTGTGTTAATGTGCACGTGTGTATGTGTATATATATGTGTGTATGTGTGTGTGTTTGCCTGTGAGTGTGTGTATGTGTGTGTTATGTGTGTGTGTGTGTGTGTGTGTGTGTGTGTGTTTGTTTGATGTGTGTGTGTGTGTGCTGTTATGGAAGAACACAAGTGCTTACTACGCACACATCTGTGTCCACAGGCTGGAGGCCTACAGTGCCAGCCTCATCACAGACTGGTGGCGCAGAATCTTCAAGCAGAGGCGCTCCACAGACAGCCCCAGGCCCAAGTACACGCGCAAGACTGCTGCCGTCAAGATCCAGAAAGCCTGGCGCCGGCACATAGTCAGTTGTCCAACAATTCTCACGCAAACTTTTGGGGATCTGGGACACTGTTCCTCACATGTTGGTCTTTGAGTGTATGATGTCTGATAACTTAATGTTCAATTCCCCCCCCCCCCCCCCCCCCCCCATCAGACATTGCTTCGCCAAGGTCGTCACTTGACCTCCAGATGTAGAACAATGAGCTAGGGAAGGAAACATGAGGGAGAGCTGTTGGGAGTAGCTGAGGTCTGGGATGGTGTGGAAATGGCAGCGAGGGATGGAGGAAGGACGTACGGGACATTGCACACATTTCCTCTCTATTGCAGGAATTCAGCCAGCAATTGACACCATTCCTATGCTGATCAGATGTTACAAACATCTACCCTGAAAGTTTTATTGCATTAGTAATAACTTAAACCGGTGTTTCAAAGCTGTAGTGGAGTTACAAGTGTCAAGTGTTGCCTGTGAGCAATACATCCACTTGGCATGTCCAGTGACAGCATGGCATGTGCTGGTGGTACTCAATATGAAAAGACAATATTACATCTAATGATAGAAGGATGGTGATATTTTTGATGACAAGGAGCTTGATTTGCGTCTCATGCAAAAGTTTAAAAACTCATTATTTTCCTGTGGGTTCAAGACTTGGAATTAGAAGTAGTCTTTGGTGATGTGGAGTTACTTCCCTTGTATCATTCTGACAGCTTTGGGGCCTGGGGAGCCTACACGCAGTCACGCCGCGTGTGCTGTGATAAACTGGTTGCTGAGGTCGTGCGTAGTCACGCCGCGTGTGCTGTGATAAACTGGTTGCTGAGGTCGTGCGTAGTCACGCCGCGTGTGCTGTGATAAACTGGTTGCTGAGGTCGTGCGTAGTCACGCCGCGTGTGCTGTGATAAACTGGTTGCTGAGGTCGTGCGTAGTCACGCCGCGTGTGCTGTGATAAACTGGTTGCTGAGGTCGTGCGTAGTCACGCCGCGTGTGCTGTGATAAACTGGTTGCTGAGGTCGTGCGTCAACCAGTTTATCACAGCACACGCGGCGTGACTACGCACGACCTCAGCAACCAGTTTATCACAGCACACGCGGCGTGACTACGCACGACCTCAGCAACCAGTTTATCACAGCACACGCGGCGTGACTACGCACGACCTCAGCAACCAGTTTATCACAGCACACGCGGCGTGACTGCGTGTAGGCTCCCCAGGCCCCAAAGCTGTCAGAATGATACAAGGGAAGTAACTCCACATCACCAAAGACTACTTCTAATTCCAAGTCTTGAACCCACAGGAAAATAATGAGTTTTTAAACTTTTGCATGAGACGCAAATCAAGCTCCTTGTCATCAAAAATATCACCATCCTTCTATCATTAGATGTAATATTGTCTTTTCATATTGAGTACCACCAGCACATGCCATGCTGTCACTGGACATGCCAAGTGGATGTATTGCTCACAGGCAACACTTGACACTTGTAACTCCACTACAGCTTTGAAACACCGGTTTAAGTTATTACTAATGCAATAAAACTTTCAGGGTAGATGTTTGTAACATCTGATCAGCATAGGAATGGTGTCAATTGCTGGCTGAATTCCTGCAATAGAGAGGAAATGTGTGCAATGTCCCGTACGTCCTTCCTCCATCCCTCGCTGCCATTTCCACACCATCCCAGACCTCAGCTACTCCCAACAGCTCTCCCTCATGTTTCCTTCCCTAGCTCATTGTTCTACATCTGGAGGTCAAGTGACGACCTTGGCGAAGCAATGTCTGATGGGGGGGGGGGGGGGGGGGGAATTGAACATTAAGTTATCAGACATCATACACTCAAAGACCAACATGTGAGGAACAGTGTCCCAGATCCCCAAAAGTTTGCGTGAGAATTGTTGGACAACTGACTATGTGCCGGCGCCAGGCTTTCTGGATCTTGACGGCAGCAGTCTTGCGCGTGTACTTGGGCCTGAGGCTGTCTGTGGAGCGCCTCTGCTTGAAGATTCTGCGCCACCAGTCTGTGATGAGGCTGGCACTGTAGGCCTCCAGCCTGTGGACACAGATGTGTGCGTAGTAAGCACTTGTGTTCTTCCATAACAGCACACACACACACACATCAAACACACACACACACACACACACACACACACACACATAACACACACATACACACACTCACAGGCAAACACACACACATACACACATATATATACACATACACACGTGCACATTAACACAGAAAGAGTTGATGCACCCATTCAAATGCCATAACCATGAAATAATAATATAAAAATCCTCACTTCTTTCTAAACACCATCATTCACCCTCTCCCCTTCCTTAACTCCCTCCCACAATCACAACCACTACCACCACTACTGTCACTACCACCACCACCATCATTATCACTGCCACCACTACCACCATCACCACCTTCACTGCTACCACCTTCACTGCCAACACCACCACCATCATCACAACAGTATTACTATTATCACTACCACCACCATTACCGTCACTACCACTACCACCATCACCACTACCATTACCACCACTGCCACCACCACCACTACTACCTCCACCACCACTGTTGCCATTGCCATCACCACCATTACCACCACTACCACCATCACTACCACCATCATCACCACTACCACCCCTGCCACCACCATCACTACTACCACTACCACTACCACCATCATCACCGCCACTACCACCCCTGCCACAACCATCACTACTACCACCACCACCACCACCATCACCACCACTACCACCACCATCACTACTGCTACCACCACCACCACCACCACCACCACCACCTCCGCCATTATCCATCTCCTGATGCAGCCTGCGGGCAGGAGGATCGAGAGTGTGTGTGGGTGCTGCTGGAGTTGTCTGTTGCTGCCAATGCCACTGGGGTCACCAGGGCTGCATGCACGTTGTCTGACCAACCCTACAGGGAGTGGTCAGCAGCATCCTCTACTGGTGGCTAGACACAGAGTCTGCAGGAGACAGAGGGGAAGACTTTCAGACCTCCGGCTCCATCTGATAGGAGGTGAGGGTAGGAGGGGGGGGTTTGGGGGGCAGACAGGGCTGGGTGGGTGGGTTGAGGAGGGAGTGGGGGTGGGGGGGATAGGGTGCTCCGGCTGTCCTGGACACACAGACCACTAGGACAAAAGCTGTTTGAGAGCGGGGCAGACTTACGACATGCCGGGAGAGAAGCTGTTCGAGAGCGGGGCAGACTTACGACATGCCGGGAGAGAAGCTGTTTGAGAGCGGGGCAGACTTATGACATGCCAGGAGGGAAGCTGTTCGAGAGCGGGGCAGACTTACGACATGGCGGGAGGGAAGCTGTTTGAGAGCGGGGCAGACTTACGACATGCCGGGAGAGAAGCTGTTTGAGAGCGGGGCAGACTTACGACATGCCGGGAGGGAAGCTGTTCGAGAGCGGGGCAGACTTACGACATGGCGGGAGGGAAGCTGTTTGAGAGCGGGGCAGACTTACGACATGGCGGGAGAGAAGCTGTTCGAGAGCGGGGCAGACTTACGACATGGCGGGAGAGAAGCTGTTCGAGAGCGGGGCAGACTTACGACATGCCGGGAGAGAAGCTGTTTGAGAGCGGGGCAGACTTACGACATGGCGGGAGGGAAGCTGTTTAAGAGCGGGGCAGACTTACGACATGCCGGGAGGGAAGCTGTTCGAGAGCGGGGCAGACTTACGACATGCCGGGAGAGAAGCTGTTCGAGAGCGGGGCAGACTTACGACATGGCGGGAGGGAAGCTGTTTGAGAGCGGGGCAGACTTACGACATGCCGGGAGGGAAGCTGTTCGAGAGCGGGGCAGACTTACGACATGGCGGGAGAGAAGCTGTTCGAGAGCGGGGCAGACTTACGACATGCCGGGAGGGAAGCTGTTCGAGAGCGGGGCAGACTTACGACATGGCGGGAGGGAAGCTGTTCGAGAGCGGGGCAGACTTACGACATGGCGGGAGGGAAGCTGTTCGAGAGTGGGGCAGACTTACGACATGATGTCAGCTGGGTCCACCTGTGGGTTCTGCATGCTGTGCTCCTGGTACTGGTGGTACTCGCGTAGCAGCTTGGACTTTCCCTCTTGCTGCAAGCATGCAGGCAAAGTCAGTCACCAGGTCAAGTTCTGTAATCATGACAATTATCAGTCAGCGCAGTTGTCAAGTGGTGCAATAATGTCATCACCAACTGGAAGATAAAGGCATGGCTCTTTGAGACATGATTCCACCCAGATGTTGTCTGTCCCTTTGTAACTGCTCTTCCTTATTTAAAAGGAAAGATAAGATATAAAAATTGTATTTGTGGTCTCAACTGAAACATCAATGATGTAACAGAAATAAAAAAGATAAAGATAAAGTTAAAAGTTCATAAACTATTTAAGTACCCAGCTCTAATGCTGTTATTGTTATTTTTAAAAACATATACACCTGCAGATGATTAGCAATCTCTCTCTCTCTCTCTCTCTCTCTCTCTCTCTCTCTCTCTCTCTCTCTCTCCGTCACACACACACACACACACACACACACACACACACACACACACACACACACACACACACTCACACATAATTTTTAATGCACTTTCACAATTACTAGCAAGACCCATCTCATGCTATTCAAGGTGGAGTTAAGGCTCCATTCACACATTTGTCAAGTCACGGTTCACAGGAACTGACCTGGGGAGAGGAGACATCCCTGGCTCTCTCCAGAGCTGTCTTGCTGTTGCTGTAGACGGCGATGCCACTTGCAGAAGGGTGGAGCAGGTCTGAGACTGACTGCCTGCAACATCAGTCAATGGGTCACACCTCCATGGAAAGACTTCACAACCAAGGCAACACATGTCTCATTAGTGCATGATTCTATTCATCTGCCAAGAACTGTGCATAGATACAACAGCATGATCAAATAATGTGAGTAAGTGACTCAAAATCTGCCAGATTTTGCCACTAATTAACAGCAACTGATACAAGTCAGATTCTTATCACAGATAGGCAATGCAGCCAGTCAGGCACTACTCATTCAACTGCTCAGACATGAATGCTTAGATTCCGAAGTCCTGCCGTTTCATTTGTCACTTTTCTTTGCGCCTGTCTCAATTCAACAGCAGTTGCATGCTGAACATTGTTGCAGTTTTTCATGACATTGACAATCTTCAGTCCATGGGTAGTGCATGGAGTTTGACTGACATTCACCTTGACACAATTCCTCGCCACCATCGCTGTATCTCCACTGCTGCAGCTCGGAATGCCAGAGCCAAATTTTCTCCATAGAACATGGCCTGCAGACAGAGGGAACACAAGCACACAGAGTGACATACAGAACCTGAGCACGAATAGCAAGACAAAACTGAATGGTATCAGCAACTGTCTTCCATGGCACTGCCTCGGTATGAAAGCGAACATTTCTATCATAATCAAACATCTGTCACAGAATGTGTGTGTGTGTGTGTGTGTGTGTGTGTGTGTGTTTGTGTGTGTGTTTGTGTGTGTGTGTGTGTGTGTGTGTGTGTGTGTGTGTGTGTGTGAGTGGTGTGTGTGTGTGTGTGTGTGTGTGTGTGGTGTGTGTGTGTGCGTGTGTGTGTGTGTGTGTGTGCAAAGACTTTTTTGCAAACTCTACGATTGACTGAGTTTCTACACTAGAGAAGTATTCTGGAATATACTGGTGTAGATGAGTCTCTTTATATATTTTTTCATCACTATCTCAATTCACAGCAAAACACATACCTACCTTCCATTCTATCTTAATTTAATTTAGGAAAAGAAGAAGAAAACATTCATCCAACTTCAGGTATTTATTTGCATAGCTTCACTGCACTGATGAAGGAGCCTACTCGGCTCCAAAAGCTATGCGAATAAATACCTGAAGTTGGACAAAAGTCTTCTTTCTTCTTTTCCTATGTCACAAGCTAGTCCAACACCAGCCTCCTGTTTTAATTTAATTTAGATAAGGCCAAAAGAATGAATATAAGTCACAATTTTTCATTTGCTGTAAAATCTTATTTTTTTATACTAAAACTGGGGATTGCCTGAGTGCTCACAGGGCAGAGAAGATGAGACAGCACGCAGTGCCTTGATTACAGTCTTTTTTTTCTCTTTTTGAAGTTTTCGTAATATAAAAAGTTTTGGTTCGGCAGGAAAAAATAGGATTGGTCGAGTTACCATAACCACTATTTGTTTTGAGTCTAGGCCTCATTTCAAACAACAAAGCAAAAAAAAGCAAATAGCCATGCAAACACAGTAAAGAAAAGCGTGTCTTCCCTCATACAAGTCTGATTCTGTACAACACCACAGAATTTCAAACTCACTTGGCGTTCCTCTTTGGATGCATGGGTAGACTTGAAAGTCGTTGGAGAAATCAGTTTCTGTAAATAAATAAGTAAGTAAGTAAGTAAGTAAGTAAGTAAGTAAGTAAGTAAGTAAGTAAGTAAGTAAGTAAGTAAGTAAGTAAGTAAGTAAGTAAGTAAGTAAGTAAGTAAGTAAGTAAGTAAGTAAGTAAGTAAGTAAGTAAGTAAGTAAGTAAGTAAGTAAGTAAGTAAGTAAGTAAGTAAGTAAGTAAGTAAGTAAGTAAGTAAGTAAGTAAGTAAGTAAGTAAGTAAGTAAGTAAGTAAGTAAGTAAGTAAGTAAGTAAGTAAGTAAGTAAGTAAGTAAGTAAGTAAGTAAGTAAGTAAGTAAGTAAGTAAGTAAGTAAGTAAGTAAGTAAGTAAGTAAGTAAGTAAGTAAGTAAGTAAGTAAGTAAGTAAGTAAGTAAGTAAGTAAGTAAGTAAGTAAGTAAGTAAGTAAGTAAGTAAGTAAGTAAGTAAGTAAGTAAGTAAGTAAGTAAGTAAGTAAGTAAGTAAGTAAGTAAGTAAGTAAGTAAGTAAGTAAGTAAGTAAGTAAGTAAGTAAGTAAGTAAGTAAGTAAGTAAGTAAGTAAGTAAGTAAGTAAGTAAGTAAGTAAGTAAGTAAGTAAGTAAGTAAGTAAGTAAGTAAGTAAGTAAGTAAGTAAGTAAGTAAGTAAGTAAGTAAGTAAGTAAGTAAGTAAGTAAGTAAGTAAGTAAGTAAGTAAGTAAGTAAGTAAGTAAGTAAGTAAGTAAGTAAGTAAGTAAGTAAGTAAGTAAGTAAGTAAGTAAGTAAGTAAATAAATAAATATTTATTTATTTAACTTCATCCATACATCCCACATGGCTGCCAGGTTGAGATACTTCACCTGAAGCTTGTACAAGGACACACATGAAACAGATTTCACATTAGGATCAAAGCAGCAATGGTGTTTTTTCCTTCCTCAGTACAACCTGATGTCACATTGAGCAATATGAGTACCTACCACAAATGATATAGTGAGTCTTGCAAGGAGTTTTGAATCACTGTCAAGGTCTTACACTAGACCATGCCGATCACTAAGTACCTCCTCTATCTGCATTACTGTCGAGAATTTATTGGTTATGCGAAATTTTGAACTTTGTGTGGTGTTTGCGTGCATGTGTGCATGACACTGTGTGCGTGTGCGCACGTGTGTGCGCGCGTGTGTGTGTGTAAAACTGAAATTGAAGGGTGTATGATCAATCATATCACCACGGTGTAAAAAAATTAGCTATTGCGAGAGAGCTGTCAACACGCCAACACACACTGACATAACAAACTTATAACTAGTATAACTATAAGTGACTAAGTCGTACAGTAACATTACCAAAGAGTACTGCAGCCATCACTTACCATCGAAATCCGATTTCAGCATCACCTTCTTGAACTTTTTCAGACTATGGTCACTCATTTTGACGATTCTTCGCGACGACAGAACAAGAGTGTTGTGTTCGAGATTTCTCGTCGCTCTCTGGCGCAAGTCCGCTCGCAGCGACGGTCCACTCGAGACGTCAACTTTTCGTCTAACTACAAGAAGTCAGCCAAACTGCCGATAATTGTCCACCTCAGTCATTGTGATAGTCGCAGAAGTCCAGTGTCCTCGTGTACACCTTGGTGACAATGTAACATTCTTCCTCACTCAGAAATTTCGTCAGCATGAACTGAATGCTCAACATTCACCGCGACCGCTGTTGCTAATTTCAACTATCATGGTTGCTCACCGACGCGCATGCGCACTTGAGCGCAACCTCTCTCTCTCTCTCTCTCTCATATAATTTATATACAATATTGACTAAATCAAGAAGTAAAATCGCACTTAGACGTGTATGGCGTAATCAAACGAGAAGTCCGCCATCTCCATCTGAGGTCCTGTTAGTGTTAGTAGTTAGTACTGTTCCCATTGTCTACGCACAAGTACTGCATCTGATAGTTCTTGCACCTAATTCGTCCATTTATGCCTGAGGAAGACTTTTAAGTCGACATTTTGCATTTGTGCTCGCCCTGTGTTTTATAGCGAATTTTCATTTACAGCGGTTGTTTGAGTTCTGTTTTACGCGTCGCCTGCAGTCCAAGGAATACACTAATTCGTCCATGATTCCATCTCTTCGAAGAAGGGAAGAAGGAAAGAAAGAACAAAAGAAACATGAATAGAAAGAAAGATGTAAGGTTAAAAAAAGTGTGATTTTATATAGCGACTCTCCACCATTGATCGGTGCTCAAACCGCTTTACATTTTACACGATCAATTTCTCAGTCATTGACAACTGCAAAGTAATTGAAACATTAACATGAAAACACACACATGCTATGCCAACAACTAATACTACTACATTTACACATATCACAATGTTACATTTGCACACAAGCATAATTGATTTTACTTGTCAAACAAAAGTGACAGAAACATTAGCGATGTTGGCAACATTTCCTGCTACCTCAAGGACAAATATACTTACATTACTCATCACTGGTTTTTGAGGAAACACTGCAAAGGTGCAGTCAGTCTGACCCAAGAAAGATCAACAACATCAACGACAACAACAATAACTACAACAACAACAACAACAAAGAGCAAATGGATTTCTTCTTTTTATTTGAAGACATTTCAAATACATAAGTAAATGACCACTGAGCATACATGTTACACTACTCTAAGTTTTCAGCCTGTCTACAGCACACAAACAAAATATGGTATTTGAAGACTAGTCTGCACTATACAATGTTCTCACTCCTCTACATTAAAAATTGCATGACTTTCATGTGTGTTTTTTTAAAAGGATAACAATGACTTTTGAAGTTCATAGCTGCTCTATGCTGATCTCTCACATTCTGTTTCTTTGGTACAGATTCCTCTACAAGTTCAGAATATTCAAGCAGTTGTGATGCTGAGTTATCAAAGCATCTCTAGAGTGTTACACATGCTTTCACCCTGCAAAACTGGCAGTCAGCTTCTTCAAACAAAGAACTGGGCCTGAGTGGCCCGTAGCAGAGCAACTGCTGGTGCAACACAAAACAAAACTTTGGAGCGGAGAGCCAATGTAAGACTGCACTTCTACACTTGTCCAATACAAGCTTTGATACACTGGATAGGAGTCACTGCAATATTCAAAGATGCACAAAGGCAGTCATTTACTACATGGAAAATATTGAACGAGGAATACACAGTTACCAGACCACTGCTCAAACACCAACGATAAAAAACGTCATGTACATCAGGAGTAATGAACTCAAACACAGGGATGACATTTAGAGTCACTGCTTTGGAACATTGGATATGAGCTTCTGTACAGATCCCACTTTCACAATACACACTCACATTCAGGGGGAACAGACATATGTTATTCAAATTTTTAAAAAGGTAAGTGAAATCGACAAATTAAATGTGCTTGAACTGTTTGCAAAGAATAGTGCAACAGAGATTTAAAAGCTTTGTCTCCATTATGCAGGCCAGGGCAAACATATTTCTTGTCTAAAAAGTGGCCAGTGTACAAGGGCATGAAGTAGCTACGAAGGATAAAACCATTGGTCACAACAAGATATGCATCGACGAGAACAAAACAGAATTGTTCCTCATATCTGTTACACAAATATGGCTTAATCCAGATGTATTCATCTGTTCTTTGTCAAAATCTTTTCTCTATGACAAACCAATACCTTAAAATCAAGTGAGATTATGCTGCAGTGTAGATGAAAGAGTAGTGAGATCACAACAGTGAAAATACAGTTTAAGGGACACTTAAATTTGCAATACTCTGAAAAAGTAAAGCCAAAATAATAAATATTTAAAAAAGGAAAAAACAAATGGAAGTAAAGTTTTACAAAACCAAAGGCAAAATCTTCAGACACTTCAAGTCTTAGCCCCATGGCAGACAGGGAGCCTGAGAAATGCCTGATCATCTCTCGCCAAACATCTTTGTGCAGGGCCTTAGCAGTGGATCTTCAGGTGGGGAGACATATGAGATGAGATGAGATGAGATGGGAGTTGTACACGCAATTTCTAGAAGCAGATACAGCATGCCTAAGTTAAGTTTTCTGTCCAAATACCAGTTGTATCAAGTTTCATAAATGTACACCACCTTACTAGATGGTAAAAAAGGGTGATCTCGATACATTTCAGTTTTCTGTCCAAATACCAGTTGTATCAAGTTTCATTAATGTACACCACCTTACTAGATGGTAAAAAAGGGTGATCTCGATACATTTCAGTTTTCTGTCCAAATACCAAATGTTTCAAATTATGTACATCACCGTACTGGGTGGCCAAGGAAGCTACTCTCCATTCTACACCCCATTGCACATACCTCCACAACCTTATCAGATGCATGCATAAATATCTCATGAAAGTGACGAGTGGAAATCCAAGCTTTCATGGTCTTGGTCAGACCATGAGTGGTCAAGGACGGGCAAGCAGCAGTGATGTGCAATGCTCCACAGTAATGTCCAACCGACCCCTCCCCAGTCATCACTCCCACAATGCCCCTTGCTGCCCAGCAGAGGTGTGGACCAGCTTTCCAGTCTTCCTACCAACAGTCCAAGTTCCAAGTCAGCTGCCATGTGGGTGGGTTTAATCAGGCAACACATTCCCATGGCCATCTACTGACCACTGGTCAGTTCTCTACCATGTCATCTACTGACCAGTTCTTTATCATGCCATCCACTGGCCAGTTCTTTATCATGTCATCCACTGACCAGTTCTTCCATTGACAACTGACCAGTTTTTTGTCACATCATCCACTGACATCTGACCAGTTCTTTGTCACATCATACATTGACCACTGACCAGTTCTTTGTCACGTCATTCACTGACAACTGACTAGTTCTTTGTCACGTCATCCACTGACAACTGACCAGTTCTTTGTCACGTCAGCCACTGACAACTGACCAGTTCTTTGTCACGTCATCCACTGACAACTGACCAGTTCTTTGTCACGTCATCCACTGACAACTGACCAGTTCTTTGTCACGTCATTCACTGACAACTGACCAGTTCTTTGTCACGTCATTCACTGACAACTGACCAGTTCTTTGTCACGTCATCCACTGACAACTGACCAGTTCTTTGTCACGTCATTCACTGACAACTGACCAGTTCTTTGTCACGTCATTCACTGACAACTGACCAGTTCTATATTACTTCATCCATTGACAACTGACCAGTTCTTTGTCACATCAGCCACTGACAACTGACCAGTTCTATATTACTTCATCCGTTGACAACTGACTAGTTCTTTGTCACATCATCCATTGACAACAGACCAGTTCTACATTACTTCATCCACTGGCCACTGGCCACTCCCAGTGAGACAGGGGGAGGGGGGAGGGAGCGCCAGGGGGCAGGCTGACAGCCAGGAACCTGGCAGGGGGGGGGGGGGGGGGGTAGGACAGGGCCCTTACAGTAAATTCTCAACCTTTTCTGAGGTGAAATAGCCTCAAATATAATTATACTGTAACAGCAAGGGCTAATTGGCAATTTGATCAACATCATAACTTGTGCTGATATTAGGATGTAACCACTTCTCCTTGCTGCCAGTCACATACAGGAGAAATATTCACTTCCATTGCGTGGTTCCATAGCAAGACACCAGCACTACCATTACTTCTGCAGATCAATACTTTGACACATGAGTATTAATGGACCGGTACCTTCCAGAACTCCAGGACATGGGAGTGCAGGAAAAAAGCCATGGCTACACAACCAGTAGGAAAACAAGATCGAACCAGCAATCACGCAGAAAACTGCTGAAGTCACCAGAGAAATAAAACAGTAGAAAAGACAAGCCACATCTGCATCATTCACAGCTTGCTGACTGATAAAACAAAAATTGTCAAAACGGCAAATAAAATAAAACATTTTGTTTCATTACCTGCTCCACACGCAAAAAACTTTTTGGGACATATCCTATGGATGTCTCACTAGATTATGCTATTTCATATTTGACAAAATGGAGGGATGAAATATACAGGCAGAAAAATTCAACAAAAACTGTGGGCAGTATTGCGAGTCTCTATCTGATCACAACCTTTCCAAGAAGCAACATATGATGCATGCTCTCCTCTCTTCAACACGCAGTCAGCAGGTGAGGATGAAATGCATGAAGACAATTCACAACTTGGCAGAGATCCCATCCTCCACACCACAGCATCTAGCATGGCAGCACAGCAAGGTAATATTTCATGTGCTTTCACAGGTGGGCGACGGTCTGCAAGTCTTGGAGAGTAATACTTCGTGCCAAGACAGACATCAAAACTCACCCATGGCCGAGGAAATTCACCTCAGAAGATGGCCAAGAGAAAAGAACAAAAATAAAACCATTCCAACTATCACCTAATTAAAAATTAACCCTGGCCTGTCATCAGTAAAACCACCAACCTGCCTAAAAATCGAAGTGAATTTCTTTGAACAGAAATGTCATACCGACTCAGCATCAAGTAATGGAAATCTCCAACTGTAGCCACCTCACAGGCCAGCAACACACACAGAGCATATTGCACAAGACCAAAGTAAGTGTATGGGAGTCTCAATGATGACAAGCCACAAAAAACCTGGCCTGAAATGTTACAGAGAAAACATTGGCCACAACCAAAAGCTGAGACTGATGAAAACCTCTTTGTGTGAGTGAGTGAGTGTGTGTGTGTGTGTGTGTGTGTGTGTGTGTGTGTGTGTGTGTGTGTGTGTGTGTGTGAGTGGGTGTGCATGCATGTGTGCATGCGCACGTGTGTGTGGTGTGTGTGTGTGTGTGTGTGTGTGTGAGAGAGAGAGAGAGAGAGAGAGAGAGAGAGAGAGAGAGAGAGAGAGAGAGAGAGAGAGAGAGAGAGAGAGAGAGAGAGAGAGAGAGAGAAATGGGCAAAGTGAAAGACAAGAGATAGATATAGACTGATAGGCATAGAGGCAAACATACACACCAACAAAGACCCAGAAAGACAGAGGTGCCATCAGAATGACAATGTGTCAACATAGGTCTTTAAAATGTCCAGTACACAACAAGACAGAGACAGAGATTTTATCAATCATCCTGCTCACACAGTTATGACACCATTTGTTTCATTTCACCTATCAGAGAATATTTCATGACTGGTTAAACATATAGCTATGTTACCACTCACTGGGTAACTGTAAAGCTTTCAGTGGAATCCAACAAAATGCTAATACATGGAGTAATCCACTTTGGTGTTTTGTCTTAAATCCGCTACAGTCTGTGGCTCTGAAGATGTGGAAAACTGTGGATCCAGCTCAGCTAGGGTTACGTGTCCTCTGTCTCAAAGTCTTTCTACACACAACTGCTGTCTTGCAGCACAACACCACATAAAGACAGATATGCAGTCAACACACAACACCTCAAACTTAAAAAATCAGCATAACAACACAATACTACGTTTGGAAAAACCAGCAATAAATAGATGACTGAACCTCAATTAACAAAAAATCTAATAGAATCATCTTGACTTGAGCAAAACCTTGCATATCCTCCACACCAGGGTTATCACCCATGAGGGACAAGCAGATGGAAAACAAGTGGATGGACAGTGAAGACTGCAAACAACAACAACAACAACAACACCAGCATTGCACTCAGTCTCAAGTCGCAGGCATGCTTCAAATTTGCTGTCCATTACCAATGAGTGAGTATTCTGCAATGTCTTGAAAACATTCATTCCATGTACAGTCCAATCAAATTCAAAAAACAGCTTTCAAACTACAGGCAGGGAAAATAACGTCCATGTGAGAAGTAACCATTTCAACAATTGAAGAGAAAAACAACAACATTATGCTGTCCATTTCAAAACAATAGGTTATTTCAACAAATCCAAAACACTAGTGACATTATGCCTTTAATTAGAAAACAACTCCCTAAAAACTAATTATTCTTCATCACAATGATTCCTATTGAACACAACAACCCAAAATAAAATATTCAATATATATTTCTCGTTTTTCCCTCAAAAATCATTACCCATTACACTACAATAATATTTGCTATTTGAACATGCAATACAAGAAGAGACAACTTACTTTTAATGAGGAAAAAAAAGTACAGAAGGTGGAAGTGAAGAAGAGAGGGAAAGCAGCAACAACAAAAATGGTGGGAGTACACATTCACTATGTCTTGATACGCGTGCACAATGGCATTTTACACGTAAAGAAAAAAGAAAACACAGGCGATTGTGGTCAGTGTCACCAGGTGTGACACGGTGTGCTTTGTGTTCGTGAACATGATACAGAAAAATGGAGGGGAGGGGAATGGAAGAGGGGGGGGGAAGGGGGAGGGGAAAAGGAAGGGGGGAGAAGGGGAGGGTGATTTGGGCTCATGATCATACCGAGGACGTGGATAGGTGGTACAGATGTACACGCATGTGCATACAGAGTGTGTGGTCATGCAGCATGGCCCATACACCGACGCGGCTAGGTACAAACCTCATCTATCCTTCCAGGCGCTCGTCCAGCGCTCGGTAGTGTGCTATGGGAAAACAAGTGTGGGTGGGACGGGTGAAGAAGGGAGGTCAGGGAGTGAGGGCATGTGGCTGTACTGAGTCATGGAGGGGTTGACAGTAAGGCTTCGACCAGGATCAGCGGAGAATTATCACACTGCACAAGGTCTAGCGTGGTGTAGCCTACGCAGATGAGAAGTTGCGGGTGAAGGTGTCTCCAGTGAGGAGGTGCGCGTCTGGGAAAGAGAGGGTGGGCAGGGATAGTGTAGGGTCAGTTCGGGAGGAGTATGTCACCCAGTATAGAGTGGCAGAGAACGGGATGGGTGATGGTGTGATTGGAATCTGCCGCTGCCTGTGACTGTCACGTCTGGTCGCTGGCGGGCAGATGTTTCTGACCAGGGTCAATCAATCGCCCTTCTTCCGTCTTTGCATCCTCCCTAACACACTGGTCCATCGGTGTCCTAGAAGGGGAAGGACAAGAACAAAAAAAAAAGACAAAAAGTGTCTCTTGTATACAGAAGATGTTGGATGCTGTGTGTTCGTGCTAGAGTGCTCAGTTCGTCTTCTGTTGGCAATCACCCTCTGCGTCTCCAGTGCATATTATGTTTGAGACATGGGGCTTTGATCTCTCTTTAGTCGGGTTGGGTTGTGTGGTCCAGTCGCTCGTCCTACTCGTCCCCTGGCTCACAAGAACCAGATCGAGATGTTAATGAGGAACAACGCAGTAGCTGGGGTGGGCTCCTTTGAGGCACGGAGCCCGGTCTAGGGCGGACCTGCGTTGGCGGGACGAAAGTGTGAGGGCGAGTGACACAATTCTCGTCTGGCTTATAGTCATAGTGTCATATGATTTGGGCAATTTGTGCGGTAATTTGTTGTGATTTTGTGTAGAAGTGCCCGTGCGGCCCAACACATCGTCCTGGACGGGGAACTCGGGGTTGTCTTTCAGGGTTACCCTGCACAGCTTAGCTCATCACACAAGACCTGCACCTGTGAGCACAGGGGGGGGGGGATGCGTCCATATGTTTGGGGCTGGCGCATCTAATCCTTGGACCCGTCCAGTCTCGCGAAACCCTGGTGCAAGTAGTTATGGCGACTCTCGCTGGCATAGCTCTTCGGGTCTAGAGACACAAAAACCACCATACCTGTGTGCCTAAGGAATGGAAAACACGTTTGTGGTGTGAAGTATTTTGCTATGAAAGTGGCTATTTCCAGCTGATATTCTGTGGCCTTGACATCCAGTAATATGTGAATAACAATTTTTTTAGAATTTAATTGTATTTGAAAAATAAGTGTGCACAATAAAATAGTTTACAAAACTTTGGGTGGATTTAAACGTGTCCAACAATGTTGCTTGGACGGTGTTGCATTTTTTGCTTTAGATTGGGCTGATTACCGAAAATCTCTCAGTGTAGAAAGTGTCGCCCGCCTTGTAACTTGGAGCATTGTCGCATGTGTGACAAGGTCTCACCACATAAAGTGGGCATCGTTGGATACTTGGGCAGCGTGTTTTCATGGCGCTACATCCCGACGTCATCAGCCTTGGCGCCGATCAAAATCGCACTTCATACTCCAGTCTTCAGCCCTGTCCCTCAGTCCATGTTCTGGCCCTCATAGACACTGCGCCGCTTCCATCTTGCTGGCTGATCTCTCTAAACTCTACTGTCAACACGCTACGCTGGTTGTGCCCCCTCTGCTCCTGGGTGTCGTGTGTCTTTGTGTCGGGCACTCCTCGTGGGCGGCAGCCTTACAAAGCTTGTCGACGTCCAAGTCATCTGTCGCGTTGACCGCTGTCCCTGTGTGTGTCTTTAAATGCACAGCTCTGTTCGGGCACAAGGCCATGCGCATCGACATTGTGGATTTTTATTCCTTGTGAGAAATTGTATTATCTCTTTTTTCTGAACCGAGATATGGGCTGAGACTCACGGCGACGAATCCAAGCACGCGACTTAACTCCTGAGGTTACTGTCTCAAGTCTCATCTCCTCGTGAAACGGGCGAGGTTTGTGGCGTACTGTTATAGAGAACATTTTCTCTGTTGTGGTCAGTACATCATTCTCGTTTTGCCCCATGACAGTTTCGAGTATCATTCAGTTGACTTTGAAAACACCCCATTTGTGTGCATTTCTTTTTGTGTAAAAGGCCTTTCTATGTACCCCCAAAGCAAATTTTGAATGATGCTCTATTCTATGCATGTTGACAGTTTAGTGCTATGTTATCACTCTTCAAGGGAATGTTGTCATTGTTTATGACTTTAAATTTCATTATGATAATCCAGATAAGCTACGTACTGTACGCAGGGTCGATCTTGTCTCTTGTCGACGTCTGAAGCAAAGCGGTTTCGACCCCCCCCCCAGGTCTGGTCAGATCATTTGACTGGGGGGCTATCTCTCTCAACACAATGGAAAGGGAGGGGGGGGAAAAAGGGGGAAAGGTGAGGGGGGAAAGGAATGGAAAGAATGTGGGAAGGGGGGAGGGAAGAAGGTGGGGGAAAAAAAAGGGGGGGGGGGGGGGGAGGGGGCATGGGCATGGGAAAAAAAAGAATGCATAACAAAAGGGGGTGTTCAAAGTCAAATGATTATCTCGAAACTGTCACATGGGCGGAAATGATTACTGTTACTCACTGGAAAAGTGGTCTTTCTATACATGTAAGCTATCGGACAACACATAACCATAACAGTTTTAAGTTTTTCGTAGGGTGAAGGGGAAGGAAGGGAAACATATAAGAGGAAAAAATAGAACTTTCAGTGGCAAAATAATTCCACACAGTCCCGGGGCTATGACAGGGGGGGGTGGTGTATTATCCCAGAACAGGAGATTGAAGGAGTGAAACTCCTGCAGAGGGGGGGAAGACCTATTGACAAGCACGGAAGCAGGAGAAAATCAATGAAAAAAGAACAACACGAGAGAAGGAAAGGGGGGAAAAGTTGGGGAAGGAACAGAAAGTAGCCATTTTCTGTTCTTTTCTGCACTGCAAAGAACATGTCTGTATTCGGCACCCTCCTTCAGACGGCCCTTCATCATCCATAATGACCTCCGTTGAAAAAATAAAAAAAAAGAGATGTAAATAAGAAGAAATGAAGGTGAAAGCGCGTAAGGAGGGAGAAGAAAAGGGAGGGAAGGACGGAGAGAAAGGGAAAGAAGAGGGAAAAGAAAAAAAGGGAGGAAGGAGGGGGGAAAAGAATCAATCAGTACAATTGTAGATTGAAATTAATATTGAATTAATTGAGAGGAGGAAATGAGGAAGGACTTCAGGCACCACGGAGGTGCTGAGGAATTAGTATTGACAGTTACAGGTGTGATGATTGTTATGTGAGGTGTTGTTCTTACATTTTACACACTTTGTCATTCTTGCTTCTTTCTTCTTACCTTCTTCTTCTTCATACTCTTGACTTATTTCTTTCACTTTCCTCCCTCTATCCTCTCCTATACCAAATCTACTACACTCAGTACTCTTAACTCAACACCTTAATTACTATCCTTCAATTCATCCTGCCCACTCTGCCACTCACTCCTCATTTTCCCTTCACTCCTCCCCTCCTACTTCCTCCCCTCCTACCCTTCCAATCTCCCCTATTCCTCCTACCTTTCTCCTCCCTCCTCTCATCCTTCCTCCTTGACACCACCGACCCCCTTCCCACACACACTACCCCCTCCCCCACACCTCCTCACTCCTCTATTCTCCCATCAATCCTCTCTAAGAACTTCTCACACCTTCCTTACACCGCCTTCCAACCCAATAACCCCTCCCCACTCCCCTCACCAAAACCTCCTCATTCACATACACACTCTCCTCCTTATACATCACTCCCCCTTCACTAATCCTCTCCTCTCTACACTCTCCCATCACACCTCTAAATACTCATATACTAAATCCTATCCTCCTTCATCACTCCCCTCATCTACCTCCATTCGATACACCTACTCCTCTCCTAACTTTAATGAATTAGACACTCTATCCACAAAATATCACCAACAAGCAATATCATAAAACTGATTCATAATGGGAGCACAATATGAAGACTCATATTTAAAACACCCCACACTCTCCTCACAAACTCCTTAAACATCACACTTTATCATATATTCATATGACACGTCACTTCCAATATATTTACAACCATACCCACCACACTTACATTTCAAAAATCAATCTATCATACAATCCTCACTTATACATACACTTAACAAAATCAAAGACTAATATACTCTCACTTCAGAATCACAATAACACCCTATCATTAACTAAACCAACAGATACTACTTAAACACCTAAATGTTCATCTTACCCTAGAAATTTCATACTGTTAAGTAAACACCTCTACACTCTTTCTTTTGACCTACACTTGCCTATTTGAATTCCCTAAGTAATGCTCCTAATTTTCCATGTCCACTTACCTTTACATACGTTCTTCTACCACCACCACACCTTTGATTGACTTTATACTTTTTCTTCCTCCCCTCCCTCCTCCTCCTCCTCCTCCTCCTCCTCCTCCCCTCCTCCTCCTCCTCCTCTCATCTCCTCCATCAACCACCACCCTGGCCATCCTCTGCAGGCAATCCTCATGACTCTCGTGAACACTTTCCTCCTATCCTTTCCCCCTTTCCCCTTACCTCACCCAGCTACTTCCCTTTCCTCATCACTCTTTATTTCCCTACTTCTACTAAATTTTCTACCTTCCTTAGGCCGTCCCTCCCTCCTCCTCCTC
>JAWQFJ010001007.1:9583-12083 GCA_034096865.1 Theodoxus fluviatilis
GAGCAGCAGCAGAAGGAGCAGCAGCACCAGTAGAAGGAGCAGCAGCAGAAGGAGCAGCAGCAGAAGGAGCAGCAGCAGAAGGAGCAGCAGCAGAAGGAGCAGCAGCACCAGTAGAAGGAGCAGCAGCAGAAGGAGCAGCAGCAGAAGGAGCAGCAGCAGAAGGAGCAGCAGCAGGAGCAGCAGCACCAGTAGAAGGAGCAGCAGCAGAAGGAGCAGCAGCACCAGTAGAAGGAGCAGCAGCAGAAGGAGCAGCAGCAGAAGGAGCAGCAGCAGCAGTAGAAGGAGCAGCAGCAGCAGCAGAAGGAGCAGCAGCAGCAGTAGAAGGAGCAGCAGCAGCAGCAGAAGGAGCAGCAGCAGCCGCAGAAGGAGCAGCAGTAGAAGGAGCAGCCACAGAAGGAGCAGCAGCAGCAGGAGCAGCAGCAGCAGAAGGAGCAGCAGCAGCAGCAGCAGCAGCAGCAGAAGGAGCAGCAGCAGCAGAAGGAGCAGCCACAGAAGGAGCAGCAGCAGAAGGAGCAGCAGGAGCAGCAGCAGCAGCAGAAGGAGCAGCAGCAGAAGGAGCAGCAGCACCAGTAGAAGGAGCAGCAGCACCAGTAGAAGTAGCAGCAGCCCCAGTAGAAGGAGCAGCAGCAGAAGGAGCAGCAGCAGGAGCAGCAGAAGGAGCAGCAGTAGAAGGAGCAGCAGCAGCAGTAGAAGGAGCAGCAGCAGAAGGAGCAGCAGCAGGAGCAGCAGAAGGAGCAGCAGTAGAAGTAGCAGCAGCCCCAGTAGAAGGAGCAGCAGCAGAAGGAGCAGCAGCAGGAGCAGCAGCAGAAGGAGCAGCCTCAGAAGGAGCAGCAGCAGCAGGAGCAGCAGCAGAAGGAGCAGCAGCAGCAGAAGGAGCAGCCACAGAAGGAGCAGCAGCAGCAGAAGGAGCAGCCGCAGAAGGAGCAGCAGCAGCAGTAGAAGGAGCAGCAGCAGCAGCAGCAGTACGAGGAGCAGCAGGAGCAGCAGAAGGAGCAGCAGCAGCAGCAGTACGAGGAGCAGCAGCAGCAGCAGTACGAGGAGCAGCAGCAGCAGCAGTACGAGGAGCAGCAGCAGCAGCAGTACGAGGAGCAGCAGGAGCAGCAGTACGAGGAGCAGCAGGAGCAGCAGTACGAGGAGCAGCAGCAGCAGCAGTACGAGGAGCAGCAGGAGCAGCAGTACGAGGAGCAGCAGGAGCAGCAGAAGGAGCAGCAGCAGCAGCAGTACGAGGAGCAGCAGGAGCAGCAGTACGAGGAGCAGCAGGAGCAGCAGTACGAGGAGCAGCAGGAGCAGCAGAAGGAGCAGCAGCAGCAGCAGTACGAGGAGCAGCAGGAGCAGCAGTACGAGGAGCAGCAGGAGCAGCAGTACGAGGAGCAGCAGGAGCAGCAGTACGAGGAGCAGCAGGAGCAGCAGAAGGAGCAGCAGCAGCAGCAGTACGAGGAGCAGCAGGAGCAGCAGTACGAGGAGCAGCAGGAGCAGCAGTACGAGGAGCAGCAGCAGCAGCAGTACGAGGAGCAGCAGGAGCAGCAGTACGAGGAGCAGCAGGAGCAGTAGAAGGAGCAGCAGCAGCAGCAGTACGAGGAGCAGCAGCAGCAGCAGTACGAGGAGCAGCAGGAGCAGCAGCAGGAGCAGCAGAAGGAGCAGCAGCAGCAGCAGTACGAGGAGCAGCAGGAGCAGCAGAAGGAGCAGCAGCTGCAGAAGGAGCAGCAGCAGCAGCAGGAGCAGCTGCAGAAGGAGCAGCAGCAGCAGAAGGAGCAGCAGCAGCAGCAGTAGAAGGAGCAGCAGCAGAAGGAGCAGCAGCAGAAGGAGCAGCAGCAGCAGTAGAAGGAGCAGCAGCAGCAGCAGAAGGAGCAGCAGCAGCAGCAGAAGGAGCAGCAGCAGCCGCAGAAGGAGCAGCAGCAGAAGGAGCAGCAGCAGCAGTAGAAGGAGCAGCAGCAGCAGAAAGAGCAGCAGCAGCAGTAGAAGGAGCAGCAGCAGCAGAAAGAGCAGCAGCAGCAGTAGAAGGAGCAGCAGCAGCAGTAGAAGGAGCAGCAGCAGCAGTAGAAGGAGCAGCAGCAGCAGTAGAAGGAGCAGCAGCAGCAGTAGAAGGAGCAGCAGCAGCAGAAAGAGCAGCAGCAGCAGTAGAAGGAGCAGCAGCAGCAGTAGAAGGAGCAGCAGCAGCAGAAAGAGCAGCAGCAGCAGTAGAAGGAGCAGCAGCAGAAGGAGCAGCAGCAGCAGTAGAAGGAGCAGCAGCAGCAGAAAGAGCAGCAGCAGCAGTAGAAGGAGCAGCAGCAGCAGAAAGAGCAGCAGCAGCAGAAGGAGCAGCAGCAGCAGCAGAAGGAGCAGCAGCAGCAGTAGAAGGAGCAGCAGCAGCAGAAAGAGCAGCAGCAGCAGTAGAAGGAGCAGCAGCAGCAGTAGAAGGAGCAGCAGCAGCAGCAGAAGGAGCAGCAGCAGCAGTAGAAGGAGCAGCAGCAGCAGTAGAAGGAGCAGCAGCAGCAGCAGAAAGAGCAGCAGCAGCAGTAGA
>JAWQFJ010001007.1:19583-29583 GCA_034096865.1 Theodoxus fluviatilis
TATTACTGAGACTATGGTTTTAATTCTGTGACTATGGTCTTAATTCTGAGGCTATAGTCTTAATTCTGTGGCTATGGTCTTAATTATGTGACTATGGTCTTATTACTGAGACTGTGGTCTTAATTCTGTGGCTATGGTTTTAATTCTGTGGTTTTGGTCTTAATTCTGTGACTATGGTTGTAATTTTGAGACTATGAATATGATTTTAATTCTGTTCCTACCATATTAATTCCTTGGTTTTGGTCTTAATTCTGTGGCTATGGTTTTAATTCTATTACTATGATCTTAGTTCTTTGGCTTTGGTCTGGATTCTGTGGCTATGGTCCAAATTCTGTTACTATGGTCTTAATTCTTTAACTATGATCTTAATTCTTTGGCTTTAGCCTTAATTCTGTGGCTATGATCTTAATTCTTTGGCTTTGGTCTTAATTCTGTGGCTATGGTCTTAATTCTGTGATTATGATCTTAATTCTGTGGTTTTGGTCTTAATTTTGTGATTATGATCTTAATTCTGTGGTTTTGGTCTTAATTCTTTCACTTATGTTCTCATTGTCCTCCTCCTCTTCACTACCAATCATCATCATCATCATCATCATCATCATCATCATCATCATCATCATCATCATCATCATCATCATCATCATCATCATCATCATCAAAAGTAGATGCTCGATGGAGTTTTACAGCCTATCAGCAGTTGTTGGCAATATAAGGATATTGCGCAAGAAAATCACTATAATAGTTTAGAGTAAGCGCAAATCAAGTCATGATGTCCCTAGTTATTTGCCTCTTACGAATGGCACAGGAGACACGCTGGGTCTATTCAGAACCCCAACCCACAAGGGGAATCAAAAGTGAACAAGCAGGTCAATAGACACTCACTGTGATGGCTGCCACGCGACGGGGCTGGGTGACACCGATGACAAATCCTCCCTTTGCCCAGCCAGCCTCCAGCAAATACTGCAAGTATACAGCACTGTAATTTGTGATCAACAACACACCACTCACTATACCTTGTGTAAAGTGGCAATTGCAATGGTTTTATGCTATGCTGTGCTGCACTGCATTAAGTGCAGAACACCTGTTGTAAATATGCCATGCCACAATACGCTACACACTCCATCCAGGGTACTGTGCCAATTGCAATAAATTGTTGCCAAATTACACCACACACTCTTTCTAGAGCACAATCCCTAATTCAATGGGTCTATGCTACAGTGGAACACTCCTACCCAATAAGCCTTCTGGCTTTTTGCTGGCTATACTAATCATTCCATCAGTTTGTGTACCTGAGCTTGCACAGCACTGCACAGTATACTGATCATTCTAGTACATGTATAAATAAGTGCAAATATTTTCCATCATGCAACCTTTTATTGGGTGCAAAGTGCAACAATCAGATTTCTTTTCTGCAGAAGGTGATGGCTTTTGGTAACACCCCCGGAAAATATATTGTTCATTTCATTGTACTCAGTCATAGAGTCTTAGCTGTGAAAGTATTGTTTGTTCTGACAGCTTTTGCATGTAGGGATAAAAATTTTAAAAATGGATGGCTAAGATGAAGTCCCTCCAAGTATTGCAACCCATGTTCTCACACACATAAAACTAGGGGACAATCGGTCTGCCCTGAGGAAGCAAAACTTTTACCTGTGGAATCTGGGTGCTCTTGCCACAGCCTGTCTCTCCAATGATGACAACAGTCTGGTATTGCTCCAACAAATGCAAAATGTGGTTCCTATACTGGAAGCAAAGGTAAAAAATATATATTTTTGATGAAGTTCCTGTAATGACAATTACTAATGTTTTGCTTTGGCACATCATGGACGTTGAACCAATGCTGGAACAGTCACACAGAGGCATTGGTGCATCACAGATGTTCATCATGTACACTCATTCATGCACCGAGTTAAGACACAGTTGCAGCAAGTATGGAATTTGCAAGATCAGCTTTGGGGGTTGAAGATGTGCGAGGCATAGTGCTGTGGTTCTATCCCTAGGTCAGGAGAAATCTGGGTTTACATAATTACAGTGGAATCCACTTAGCACGACATCAGATAACATGACACTCCAGATAATTCTACCATTGTATTCGGTCCCGGCCAACTTTCTTCTTTGTCTCATTAAAAAACACCAGTTAAGACGATGGCACTTGCCACCCCGACTCTGCTTAACTCAACCAAGAAATGACTGCACACACAAGATTTTCCTGACCACTCAGTCACACACAATACCATCCAGATTGAGCTGTTTAATTATGAGGCTTTCTCTGGTTAGAAAGAGAGAGAGGGTGGGGGGTTGGGGGTGGGAGAGAGAAGCAGTGAAGATTAAATAAGAGCGGAACTTTAATAGTGCAGCAAGATCAGAGGACAGCTGGCCTAGAGAGCCTGTCCCTGTACTTGCTGCAAGCTCGCTGCGAAGATGATTCATTTTCAGCATTACAATCCTCCTTCAAGAAATTCCAGATGGGAAGAAAATGCAGGCCAAAATAACACAATTTCTCAAGCCTTCCATCCAGTAATTTCCCTTCAATCATCTAGTCCTTGTTAGTAGAAATTCCATCAGTTTTCTTATCGTTCTTTTGTTGTCTCACAAGTCTGGTGTCATTTCGATCAATGTCAGAGTTTGACATGTCACGTTTCCATTGATATCTCACTTTGCATATCAACTTGCTTTGCCTTATTTCTCTTCACTGTGGTTGCGATGGAAATAAAGTTACAAAACAAGCAAAAAGAAAACAAAAGCATGGGAAAAAACTAAACACGCGCATAATGTGCCTTGCGCATACCAGTTATGCACTGTGGTTGTGATGAGAAGGGATGTAATCCCACATAGCACACTGGAGGTGAGAAAAGTTACCTCTCTTGACCTCTGGTTAATACAACACTCTGCTTAACATGACCTTTTTTACTGTCCCCCTGTAATGTCGAGTTAACCGGAGAGCACTGTATAAGTCTGGGTTTATATGAATATTATGAGAGTACAAAAACCAGCACACTGAGACAAAGAAACAAAATCCACATGTAAATGACCACACCCCTTTTAAACGAGCAGACAGTCTGCACAATTTCATCCATCAATACCAGTTTTATTATCAGGAAATCCACACTGCTGAAGTTGACAAAACTGATAGCCCTCACAAGTGCCAGGCTATGAAAATGTTCTTACATGCATACACCTGCCTTTTGTATTTGATCATTTCCAGTTGGTCAAGAGTATGCAGGTGCTGAGTACGCCGATTTCACAACCCTACCTCAAAACAGAGCCTCTTTCTCCTCACACTGTCAACTCACACAATCCAAACTTGTTTCATGTTGTTGACAAAAGATCGATGCTTCTGCACATGTGTTTGATGCTCAATAAATCTTCTTCCATTTTGATGTTTTTCATGTGTAAGAGGGTGAGAGTATGAAGTAGAGACTTGTCCAGATCTCTGTAGGTAAACGTATTGTCTCTCGTTTCCATATTTGCCTGCACAGATTGTAACTGCAGAGATACGTGGGGCGTGTATGAGGTTCACGCAGCGCACACGTGGTTAAGCGCCAGCTGGCATCCAATCTGACCAGCCAGTATTTGCGTGTTTGGAGATCACACCAAATTTGAGAGTTTATTCATTTAATATATCATGCACTGCTTAGAAGTTTTGTTTGCGCTCGCTCACGCCCGCGTGATGGCTATTTAAAGCCCCGGCCTTAACAGCGCCAACACATGGGCAGAGACCAGAGACGAGATGAGACGAGAAGGAGAGAGATAGACGAGAGACCAGAGACGCAAAAGAACGGCAGTCAGGATGGCAGAGCGAGAGGTCACGGGAAGGTCATTCCAGTGTACAGCTATTATGCCTGCATTGCCCTGAATTGCCTTGTTACCATGAATAAAGACGGGGAAAACTGACGCCAAGCCTTGCTTGTCTGCTGACCACTCGAGGAGTCAAGGGAGAGAGGCACACTGCCTCTACACGCCATGCCTGCCCGCCCAGCTCGACCACACACGCCCTCATGCTTACTGGCGTGAAAGGAACCCGGGGTCGGTCCTGCTGAAGGGGTAGACAGTAGTCCAAACGTCTCTCTATAGCCCCACCCTGCGCCTAGGCCCACACTAACAGAGCCCCTGTTACACATGTTTTGCACAAAAGATTGAATGCTGTCAGTGAGAGAAAGTGTGACATGTGTAAAGTTGAGTTAAGACGAATGCTAACCTCTAAGGTTTTATTTCATTTCTTCTTGACCTAGGAGCAAAAATATTATTAATACTTGGATGTTGAAGCTGCAATAAAGTTTTTGTGTTAAATAGTTTATCTTTTGTGGCTCTTTTTCTGAATGAGTGGTGGTGTCAAGTTAAGATGAGACTCCAAACTGTCTTCTTCAAATACAACTAAACTAAAGATTACATTCAGTTTTTCTTTTCTGTACAGTTTATACATCACCTAATGCATCATATTTATGGGAAATGAAGAGTGTATCGTTACTGTATCAGAAAGTTTATTTTGAAATATTTGTGTCACACCAATACTCAGCACCTCTGTATTCTTGACCGCATTCAAACACACACACACACACACACACACACACACACACAATCATATCAAAGAGCCTTCGCAATGTGTCACACTAACTTGATGAATGAGGGGCACAGTTACAGCTGAAGAGATCAAGGACGCCACCATTGCTGGTTTTGCAGTAATTGATGCGTGCAACCTGCAAGATATGCATCCTCCAGAATATCTTTCAACCACATCTGCCATGGTCATGGTGGGTGTATGACATGTGCACCAATACAGTGATAGCATTGGAATCCATGATCAGCAAGTTTCTGTGGAGATGGTTAGGAGTACTGTATCTCCAGGTCTCTTGAATGATATTTTTGCTCCTAGGCCAAGAAGAAATTAAATAAAATCTTAGAGGTTAGCATTCATCTTAACTCAACTTTACACATGTCACACTTTCTCTCACTGACAGCATTCAATCTTTTGCGCAAAACATGAAAAACATCAAAGTTGAAGAATATTTATTGAGCATCAAACACATGTGCAGAAGCATAGATCTTTTGTCAACAACATGAAACAAGTTTGGATTGTGTGAGTTGACAGTGTGAGGAGAAAGAGGCTCTGTTTTGAGGTAGGGTAGTGAAATTGGCGTACTCAGCACATGCGTACTCTTGACCATGTGTGTGTGTGCAAATGTGTGTGTGGAGAGAGAGAAAGAGAGAGAAAGAGAGAGAGAGAGAGAGAGAGAGAGAGAGAGAGAGAGAGAGAGGGGGGGGGGGCAGAAGGGAGAGAGACAGAGAGACAGAGACAGAGAGAGAGAGAGAGAGAGAGAGAGAGAGAGACAGCAAGAGAGAGAGACAGCAAGAGAGAGAGACAGCAAGAGAGACAGAAAGAGACAGAGAGGCACACACACACAGAGTCAGATAGAGAGAGAGAGAGAGAGAGAGAGAGAGAGAGAGAGAGAGAGAGAGAGAGAGAGACAGAGAGAGAGAGAGAGAGAGCAAGAGAGAGATAGAAAGACAGAGAGAGACAGAGACAGAGAGAGACAGAGACAGAGAGAGACAGAGACAGAGAGAGAGAGGAGAGAGACAGAGAGAGAGAGATTGACTTCTATTGGGGCCGATGACCCAATGTTCAATATACAGTTGAAAAAACCGATATGTAGAATTAGATTAGAACATTCCTCATTTTATACAAGTCGTGGACGTGAAAACTGAACATTTTCCTGCCTGCGATGCTCAATACAGACTGATTAAAAACATTCCGTTTTAAATAGTATACAAACAAATTCATTAAAAAATTCATCCCCAAGGCACCTTAATGTAAAAGATTAGTATGAGAGAGAGAAAGCCGTTAGACGTTTTTGTCTCTAGGCTGACCGCCATCCACAATTGACAAGATCACAAGTCAACTACGTGATGGACAATTACTGGCACTGTTTAAATACGAGCTTGGGGGGAAAGTTTCTTCTCCTGAAGATTGAGTGCATAGTGCACATACATGGCCACATCTCTTATGCATGTTGTACTCGGTGAATTCATTAGTTGTGCACATGTGGGCCTATAATACGTCCCTGTGTAAATATGTTTTTATAGATATTTCCTTCGAAGATCTGCATAGGTAGTACAGTTTAACAGTACATGTTNNNCCCTCCGCAGTTATAATTCTGTTCTGCATGTCCGCTTGCACACTATTCAAATGGAATTTTAACCCCTCCACCTGAGACTGCAGTGATACATTCCATTGAGAGAGAGATATGCACAGTGTTGTGTGCAACGCTTCTCAGTTTCCCGGATGGACACGCGCATTGTCTCCTGCTGTGCACCTAACCTGCACAGTTCAGCTTTCATATGGATAAGGACATGTTGCGTGCATGTGGTCTGCTACTTGAGGTCTGTCCCAGCTTGCGCCAGGAAAGTAGAAGCAGTACGGGCATGTGTTTTCTTACAGGATCTTTATTCCTGGACTGGTCAGCGCTTCCAGCAATCACTCGTGCACCCACAGCGGTCACTCGTGCTGCTCAGGCTGTGCCTCAATACGGCTCCAACAGCCTCCCAAGCGCTCTCAGCTTCCAGTCACCCGTGCTGGACAGGTTGCGCTGCACTACGGCTCCTACAGCCTTCCAAGCACTTGCTTCCAGTCTTATCATGTACATTTATATAGTGCCGTGCTTGGGCTCGGGAGCATTCACAGCGACTTCTGCACTGCCACGTCAGCATACTTGAGGGGACGCCCACCCTCCCTGGCTGTCGAGGACCAATCGGTGGTCAGATGCTTACTGCATAGGGGGATGGGGGAGTTTCCAGTCCCCCGCCCCCCACCCAGCATTCCGTTGACTCACTCTGACCCCCTGACCCTCTGCGCGCTGACCAGGCAGAAATCGCCTCCACCCCCTCTCACAGAAAAAGGAGGCGCTGACTCATTCTGACCCCCTCTTACAGACAAAGGAGGGAAAGCCCCCGAACCTTCGGCAGGCACTTTACATTACATTCACATTCGCGAGCATTTCACATTCCTTCACAACAGACACTACCTGTGCTAGGCTAGTAACTGCCAGGATCACGTCACGACTGGATTACTGCAATTCAGTCCTGGCGGGTCTTTCGGCAGAACAACTAAACCGTCTGCAACAAGTTCAAAACAGTGCGGCACGTCTGGTTCTTATGAAGGGCAAGCGCGATCATGTGACACCCCTCCTGAAACATCTACACTGGCTTCCCGTTAATTTTCGCTGCCAGTACAAAATTGCTGTTTTGGCGTACCGTCATTTTTAATCAACCCTTCCGGCATATCTTTCGACCTCCCTTTGTACCTATCACCCTTCCTGTTCTCTCCGCTCATCAAGTGAAAAGGTTATGAAAATTCCAAAGTGTAGTACTAAGTCTTTCGGAGAGCATAATTTCAGTTTCATTGCCCCTAGTGTCTGGAATTCTCTGTCGGATGGCCTACGTGATGCACCAACTATGTCCATTTTTAAATCTCAGTTAAAAACCCATATGTTTCATCTTGCTTTTCTGTAACCTCCAAGTTTGTTTTTTTCAAGTCCTGGTATGATAGTCGTACGAGTGTTGTGCTATGTAGTATGGCTGACGAGTAACTGTGTGTAAATGTGGCTATGCCCGCGCATTGAGTTCTTGCAAGAAATGCGTGTTATAAATGCCATTTATTGTTATTATTATTATTATTATTATTATTATTATTATTATTATTATTATTATTTATTTTTTTTTTTTAAGGTTTTGGGGAGGTAAAAGCGAACAGGAAGGCTGCGGCTCTGGATTCGAGGATTCTGCCTGCGGCCACTGCCCCATCGTGAAGGAGTCCTGCCAGGGCCCGTATGCACGTTGGTCCGTTTAGTGGACTAATCGCGTTTATCCCCTATACTGGCGGATATGCGGGAACAATCGGTATGCACTGAATCTGGTTAGCCTATCCTATACGGATTTTTCGCGAATAAAGTTATCCCACCTCCGAGGTACAACAGAGGGCCTAAACGCGTGTAAATATGGCGGCTCTTTTGTTTTTCCAAGCACGACAGCGGCGTCTTCTGCGAAGAAACAGGATTTTCCTGGACCAAACTAATCCCTTCGACACCTATGCTGACCAAGAAGTATTTCGCAAGTTCAGATTTTGTCGACCAGACATCAGGTGTCAGCTGACATCACTCTCGCGAATCGAGGATTCACCCTCACTCCCCTGCAGCAAGTTCTCATCACTTTGCGCTACTTGACCATGTCAACGTTTCAAGATGTCTGTGGAGAACTGGTCGGCGTGGGCCAGTCAACAGTGAGCCGAACTGTCAACAGAGTGACTGACGCTATGTTCAGACAAGCCTGGCAACATATCTTCTTTCCTGATCAAGCCAGCGCGAATATATCCAAATGAGCGCTCTACCAGTCTTACGGGTTCCCCAACACGGTGGGGTGCATAGATGCGACACAAGTGCGCATCCAGCAGCCACACCAACAGGAACATGAATCTGTCAACAGAAAAGGATACCATTCAATCAACGTTCCGGTAAGGACTCTTTGGGGAGGGTCTGTCCTATTGCGGGAAGTTGATTTAGTAGTAGATCTATTTTAGATCTATATCTATTTAGATCTAACTTGAACCCGACTCCCCCCCCCCCCCCCCCCCCTCCAGCACTGTGTATGCGCGTGCGTGTTCCTCAGTGTGTGCATGTGTGTCAGTGTGTGGCCAAGTGGCCAGGGAGCGTGCACGATGCGAGGGTGCTGCGCGAGAGTGCCGTGTTCGATGCGTTCGAAAATAATGCCAGAAAACCCGTGGATGGTCTGCTGCTGGGCGACAGTAGCTACATGCAGCGTAAGTGGTTGTTTACACCACTTGCCAACCCCACAACACGTGCGGAGAGAAACTACAATGCCAGATACATGTCTGCCCAGTCATCCGTTGAAAGAAGCATCGGCATGCTGAAGAGACGCTGGCATTGCCTTCGGCGTCTTCGTCTGGCACCACACAAAGCCTGCAAGGTGGTTGTTGTGTGCGTCATGCTGCACAACATTGCACGGCGGCTGAAGCTGGGCATCCCCTCGGATTCTGAAGCACAACCGGAAGCTCACAGCATAACCGGTTTTCCCAGTATCTATAAATAACTTATCTTTTATTTGGCGTTTAGCTATACGTTTCTGTTCAGTGCGTCGTGCATACCAAATCCGGTTAAGGCTTATACGCGGTTAGGGTCCGTGTAGCTAACCGTGTTTAAGCTCTAAACGCGTTTATGCTAACCGCTTTTGACGTGCATATGGGCCCTGGTTAACTTCCCGGGCTTCCCTGTCATCAGGACGAGTAGCGACCATTGTAGGATCCACCTTAGCTGCCTGAGGGTCAGCTGTGTTGGGCCCGGGATTGGGCTGAATATCGCCTCCTAGATGAATTAGGCCTGATAATTTGTGCAGCCCAGCTGTGGGTGAGGGCGGTTTAAATGCACAGATGGTTATCAAGGAGGCATGAAGCACGAGAAGTAGGAAGCTTGCACGTGCCAAGGGTGGTGTGACCCGGAAGCTCCATTCACGCTGTGGTTCCTGATTGTTCAGGCCCACGTTTTCCCAGGGCGAAGGTGGTTCCCGTGCTGAAAATGGATTCTTCTTTCTTCTGGAGCGCCCAGCAGTGCATAGTGAGCTCCCATTTGTAGGCGGTAAGCTTCAAGCGTGATCCTGCTTCACTGCCCACGTACGTGCCTCATGAGTAGATAACCAATGCAACAAAATAACATGTCTTGAAAGGAACGTCAAATATACTTGGTCGCTCTCTGTACCAACAATGGTAAAGTACCAACATACTTTGAAACAGCGGATATTATCAGTTGACAAGCATGTACGCCTTCCAAGCAGTGTTGCGGGAGTATCACAATGCCGTCAGTGTACACAATGTTCGCAATTCTATCGCAATTCTAATGAAAAAAAACGCACATGACTATCAAAACGTTTCCAAATGCCAGAAACTGACCATCATCTCTCAATAGTTCTGCTCGAGAGCACGCATTTCTACCGTTATCCT
>JAWQFJ010001007.1:37474-47474 GCA_034096865.1 Theodoxus fluviatilis
TCCGGAGGCTTGACATTTTGTACTCCCAGACCAGTACCAGTGAAACCGCGTGAAACCGGTCTAGAAAGTTCGCAGCAAGACCACACTGGATTTGGATCTCAGTTCAGCACACATACAGTTCACAGTTTTACCGCTGCCACCATGTTGGGTTCAGAGCGTTGTGCTTCTTTCAATCAATAAAGACTTATAAACAGTTCAACTCGTAGAATTTACTACCATACTTCTGACAGTTCAACTGAACGTGTCGTTGGCCCTCCACATGGCGCCCGACAAATCCCCCCCCCCCCCCCCCCCCCCTCCCCACCGCGCATGCGCGCATAACGCGTCATCTAATGGCATATAATTCAGAACGAAGGTAAAACCAAGTGATAAAAACACGATAACACGACATCTCTGAAGATCTCTCATTACGAAAGTGTGTTGCAAAAGCTTATATGTAACTTGTATATAAGTAAACCGTGGCTTCATTGTCAAACCAAAGGGGAAGATTAGTGTACAGTCCATGCAGAAAAGGGGAAACAAGAAGGGCAAAGCCCATACGACTCACATGCTTGACCTTGACCTTATATGACCTTGACCTTCAGGTGACCTTCAAGGTCAAGGTCAAACAACTAAACCTACCAATGACATACACTAAGAATTGCTTTACACATTTTTCCTACCAAAATACATGTGACCTTGACCCAAGGTCAAGGTCATCCAAGGTCATGCAACACAAAGCTGTTAATTCAAGACATAGGAAGCACAATGGTGCTTATTGGCACTTTCTACCATGAGATAATGGTCACTTTTAGTGGTTCACAACCCCATTTTGGTCACATTTCATAAGGGTCAAAGTGACCTTGGCCTTGATGATATGTGACCAAATGTGTCTCATGATGAAAGTATAACATGTGCCCCACATAATTATTAAGTTTGAAACAGTTATCTTCCATATTTCGGGGTCAAGGTCACTTCAAAATATGTATACAATCCAACTTTGAAGAGCTCCTGTGACCTTGACCTTGAAGCAAGGTCAACCAAACTGGTCTCAAAAGATAGGGATTACTTGCCCTATATACCATATATAGGTCAGGTATCCAATCTCAAAAACTTCAGAGAAAATTGAGAAAATGTGAAAAATGACGTTTTTTAGACAACATTTATGGCCCCTGCGACCTTGACCTTGAAGCAAGGACAAGTCACTATGTATGTTTTTTGAGGCCTTGTCATCATACACCATCATGCCACATTTGGTATTGATAGACTTAATAGTCTCTGTCGCTGCCTCTCTTCCGTATTTTGTTTCCAGACCAACGCTGAGACTGGTGTCATATACCATCCATCCGTCTTTATTTGGAATTACACCGTTAAAACTGAAAAATGAACAAAATGAGACCATAAGAAACTCGTGACAAATTCGAGTTCATAAGCAAAAATGTTCGAGCAGTAACATCACAGGGAAAAACAAGGGCTAATTTGAACAAACATACCTCGTTGTCCATCTGAAACTTCTCAAAGAGGCAGGAAGCTTATCAATGTGTTCTTCTCTAAAATCGCTTGCTTCATCACTCCGTGACGTGATCTCATTAGTGACGCAGATCTATGCAACACAAATATCCAGCACGTTAGACTGGTTCAATGCGTAAAAAGAAGAAAAATAATTCCCATCAAGGGGAGGGAATTCATTTGTATAAACAATTAACTGCCCTTGCGGCAGTTACACTCCCGCCTAGGAAATCCAAATGTTGACAAGTTAACGCTATACCTTAAGAAGCTATCATTTACTTTACAGATAACTTAAAAAGTTCCGAAACCAAATATATCCACAAGTTAAACCGTTACGGCAAAAGGATGTCCATGGAGAGCTTAAGTAGTTTGTCAAATCAACTGGTTTGACTAATCATCGTTTGGGAGGAGCACAATCAGTTTGTGCACCGGTCGTTCCAGGTAGGTCCTCTGGTACCGAGGTTTGCCATGTTCATCAAGTTCAGAGGTCGCCATCAGCAGTTTTGCCCTTCTGACAAGTCCGTCATCGCCGGGAAAGGTTTCCACAACCCTCGCTGTTTTCCAGTCAGTCCTGCAGATCCCATCGTCTTGGAGTATGACAATGTCGTCTTCCCGGATGTTGTCCTGTTCTTGTCGCCAAACGCTTCTGGTCTGCAGAGTTTGCAGGTATTCCTTCTTCCATCTGGTCCAGAAAGTGTCTGCAAGGTACTGCACTCGCCGCCATCGCTTCTTCAGGTACAGGTCTGCTTTCTCAAACACTCCAGGAGGTGGAGGCATGACAATGCCAGACTTCATGGTTAGGACATGGTTGGGCGTCAGGGGCAGTGGGCCATCTGCTCTTTCAAGATTTTCCACAGTCAATGGTCTGCTATTGACGATAGCCATCGCCTCGTACATCAGTGTTCTTAGGCAGGATGTGTCGAGTCTAGCAGTGCAGTTGTCTAGAATGCCCGTAAGGACGTTGCGGATGGTGCGTATCTGTCTTTCCCAAACTCCGCCCATGTGGCTGGATGAGGGGGGGATAAGCTTGAATTCGCAGTCCAGCTCAAGCAATCGAGATGCAACTGTTTTGTGGTCCATCTTCTTCAGCTCTTCTTTCAGTTCATGTTTCGCCCCAATGAAGTTTGAGCCTTGGTCGCAGCGTATCGTTCGAACCTTGCCTCTGAGAGCGATGAAGCATCTGAGGCCGTTCAGAAAACCATCTGTTGTCATGTCATCGAGTACTTCAATGTGTACTGCTCTCATGGCCAAGCATGTGATTAAAAGTCCGTATCGCTTGACTTGTTTACGTCCTTCCTTCACAGTGAAGGGTCCGAAACAGTCTATTCCACAGTAGGTGAATGGCGGAGATGGCTCTACTCTTTCCTCTGGGAGGTCAGCCATCTTTTGGCCCTTCGCCTTTCCGCGGTGTCTGATGCAGGTTGTGCACTTGTTGATAAGTGACGAGACAACTCTTCTGCATCCCAGGATCCAATATCCGGCAGAGCGGATCGTGTTCATTGTCAGGCTACGACCTTGGTGGGCCGTCTTTTCATGTTGGTGTGCAGCGATGAGGAGAGACAAATGGCTGTTTTGGGGCAGGATCAAGGGGTGTTTCACGCCATAAAGTTCTGAGGTCTTCCTGATTCTGCCTCCAACTCGCAGCAGGCCATCTTCATCAAGAAATGGGTCAAGCTGTCTCAGCGGGCTCGACTTCGACTTCAGATCACTGACGTCAAATCTCTCTCTTTGGATGCATTTTATAATGTTCTGTTCAGCTCTCTTCTTGGCCTCAAGAGCCGAAATCTCCTTTTTCCGTTTGCGTGCACAGCACATGACGATTCTGGCAACAGCTGTGACAGCCCGTCTGAGGCTCGAGAATCTCCTGATTCTCTCTTCGAAGGTAGCAAACCTTGACCTTTGTGTGGTGTAGACTGTTGCGCTCTTGATTTCTTTGTCCTGAGGGTCCACTTCAATGTCTGCGTCATTTATTGTGATTTCCCTTTGCCAAAGAAAATCTGGTCCCTTGAGCCAGTTTGATGTGGACAACTCGTCCACTGACAATCCACGTGAGGCATGGTCTGCTGGATTCTCTGATGTTGCAATGTAGTGCCACTGCTCAGGATTGGACCTTTGGCAAATCTGTTCCACTCTGTTTGCGACATACATGTGGAATCTTGTTGTCTTGTTCTTGATGTATCCCAAAACCACCTTTGAATCAGTCCAGAAGAAGTGAGTGATATTAGGGCAGTCAAGTTCAGCATCCAGAAAAGCTGCCATCTTTGCTGATAGTACAGCTGCCTGAAGTTCCAGTCTTGGAACTGTTGTTGCCTTCAGTGGAGCCACTCGGGCTTTTGCCATGACAAGAGTACATTGTGCTTGGCCGTCATCATTTCTCAGACGCAAGTATGAGCACTGCCCGTAACCTTGTAGCGAGGCATCGGAGAAGTGGTGAAGTTCAACTCCAACTGGCGAGGTGATGTTCCCCAGGTAACCTCTTGGGACCTTGAAGTCTGTGAGCGTTTTTAGGTCGTTCATCCATTTCTCCCACCGTGGGCGAAGGTCTTCAGAGATAGGGTGGTCCCAACCAGCTCCGCCTCCACATATTTCTTGGAGAATCATTTTTCCCACTAGGACTACAGGCGCGATGAGTCCTAAGGGGTCATAGACTGATGCTACAGTGGCCAAAATTCCACGTCGAGTTAGTGGGTTGTCCTTTGTGTTCAACTTGAAGCAGAAGCTGTCTGTTTCCATACACCACTGCAGCCCCAAGACGCTCTCAAGTGCGGTGGTACCAAGGTTGGTGTTTTTGTCGGCTTGAGCTGCACCCCCACGCTCAGACTCTGGAACGCTGTTCAAGACTTCATTGCTGTTCGAAACAATCTTGTGTAGCCTCAGACCGCCTGCTGAGCAGATGAGCCTGGCCTTCTCGAGCAGATCAACGGCTGCCTCAACTGTAGACTCTCCCTTCAGGCCATCGTCCACGTAGAAGTCGTTCATGAGAAAGTTTGCAGCCCTTTCCCCCAGGTGTTGGTGGTCTTTGGCAAGTCGCTTCAGTGCGAAATTGGCGCATCCAGGTGAGGACGATGCACCAAACAAGTGGACTTTCATGCGATAATCGACTGGAGCCTTGGAGAGGTCTCCATCCTCCCACCACAGAAACCGTAGATAGTCTTGGTGTCTTCTTTCCACCCGGAACTGGTGATACATCTTCTCTACATCGCATGTGAAAGCGATGGGGCCTTGTCTAAATCTGCAAAGAACTCCCATCAGTGAGTTGACAAGGTCAGGGCCCTGAAGCAGGTGATCGTTGATACAAGTTCCTTGGTAGCGAGCGCTGCAGTCGAAAACTACTCTGACCTTTTCTGGTTTCTTGGGGTGGTATACTCCATGATGGGGGATGTACCACTGATTGCCTTTCATTTCATCGTTAGGGACCTTTTCAGCGTCCCCTCTGTCCATGATTTCCTTCATGAAGGCCATGTAGTGTTGTAGATACTGAGGTTTTCTTTCAAACTGCCTTTTTAGAGCCATGACTCTGTGATAGGCTGCTTGTCGGTTGTTGGGTAGCTTTGGCTCGCCATTTCTGAACGGAAGAGGCATTTCGTAGTGTCCGTCCTCCGTCTGATGAATGCCTTCTTCGAGAGCCTTCAGAAATTGTTTGTCTTCTTGGGACATCGTTTGGTCGGGTGGGCTCAGTTCATGGAAGTCTTGCTCCATGATTTTCACGAGATCTGCCGTCGTGACCTCTTTAATGCGAGTCTTGTGCACATAGGTCACTGATCTCTCTGAGGGGCAAGCTGAGCGAGCGACTTCCCCTGTAATCACTCTATGCGAGGTTCCGAACGCATCGAAATTTTCTGGCCCTTCAGTAGTGCCGCCAACGATGCTCCAACCAAGCTCCGTCTCAACTGCATATGGCTGATCATCATCTCCAGTGACACAATTCACTGGTGCCAGTGCTCTGGGGCAATTATATCCAATCAACAGCCCAACGGCGCAGTCCATTTTTGGAACCAAGACAGTCTCCAATCTGCTCAAATGAGGCCATCTGCCTGCCGTATCTGGTGTTGGAATGTGCTCATCGTCAAGCGGAATGTGATCTCTTGAGTAAGTGACAGGCAGGTGTATCATCTTCTCTGAGTTGAAGCCTCTGACTCTCAAGTTAGAGTACTTCTGACATGCCACTGTGACGCTAGTGTCTGTCATTGTTGTCAGTTTCAAAGCGGCTGGTGTGGAGGAGGCCTGCAGGTCTCTTGCCACGGACTCCAGAACAAATGTAGAATCTGACATCGTATCCAGGAGTGCATAGACAAGTATCTCCTGGTTTGGGTTTTCATCTGTCGACAGGAAAACTGGGACGGCCATTGACGTCAAGCTGCTCTCTGCGTTTGAGAGAACCTTCCTGCATGACCCAGTCTCTAGGTCAGTCTGTTGACCATCCTGTTTGTCATCCTCTTTTCTTTCTTTGAATGGAAGATGATTTGACGACCAGTTGTCGTCATGAAGGCTGGTAGGATGTTTCTTGCTGCACTTCTTGCAGACGCATCGTTTCCTGCAGTCCTTTGACAGGTGCCCCGGTCTTAAACAACCAAAACACAAGCCTTCCTTTCTGACGAAATCCTTTCTTTCTGACATCTGCCTTCTCATAAAGTCTCTGCACTCATTCATTGAGTGATGCTGCCTTTTACAGAACAGGCAACTTGTCGAGGATGCAGACGTCTGGGTGTTCTCGTTGTGCTTTTTGGAGACCATATTGCCGTTCGTATTCAGCACTGTCTTTGGAGGCCGAACTTGTTCATGATGTCTTTGGCTTTGTGGCTTCGGACTCGCATGTAGAGGATCAGCGGAGAGGACTGGGTCATTCACGATCTCGGATTCTTCACTGACAAATGTTGTGAATTCCTGGAACGTCGGGTATCTGAACAGGTCTCGCTTGATTGTAGCCGTTTTTCGATTCCATCTGTTGGCTATCCAATCTGGAAGCTTGGCTGTGATCTTCATGATTTCACGCACGTCGTCAAGAATTTTCAAATCAGGTACCTCGGCAGCTGCAGCTTGACATTGGAGAAGGAAGTCAGACAAGTTGCGAAGGCCCGCTTTATTCTTGTTAGCCACCTTAGGCCAGGCGTCCAATTTGGTGCGGAAAGCTTCAGAGATTGCAAAAGGGTTGCCAAATCGTTTTTCCAGCACGTCACGTGCTTGCCTGTATGCATCGTCGCTTCTTAGCATGAAGAAGCCACTGACTGCCTCCCTGGCCGGCCCACCCAGGTAGCGTTTCAAGTAGTGGATTTTGTCTGACGGTGCAATGCCTCGATTTTCAATCAGCGATGTGAATGAGAAGATCCAGTCGGGATAGTGAAGTGGATCGCCAGTGAAGATGGGTGGCTCTAGAATAGGCAAACGACTTGTGGTCATTGCCCTTGCCAACGCATCTGCAAAATGTTCGTTAGCCTGGCTCCAAGGAGTAAACACTGGAGCATCATATCGCAAGTTTGCTCTTTGTGGGTGAGCGTCAGACCGATGCAGAGCCTGAGTTTCAGGGCGATGGTTCGTTCCTTGTGAGCGATCATCAAACTGATGCAAGGTCCGAGCGTCACGGTGCAGGTTCATCCTTTGAGTGCAATCATGAGTCTGCTGAAGAGCCTGCGGCATGATTTTGTTTCGATCATCATTTTTATGCAAGGCCTGTTTCTTTTGTGAAGTGTGGCTCCTGTCATCAATTTGATGCAAGGCCTGTTTCTTTTGTGAAGTGTGGCTCCCTTTTCCTGATTGTGAACTATTGCTCAGCTCATCAAGCACCTTCAGTTTTGCTTCCTCCATTTTCAACTGAGCCACAATTTTTCCTTCTTCGATTTCTCTTCTCATCTTTGCCAAAGTTCTTTCAGTTTCGTATTCAAGCTGTTCCAATCTTTCTTGTCTTTCTTGCTCGAGACGCTGTGATTGTAGCTTGACTTGCAAAGCGGCAGCTTCAGCCGCGGCCAAAAGTCTCTGTGATGATATAGAAGAGGCCTTAGATCGCTTTGAAGCATGAGAAACCACTGAGCGGACAGGATCATTCATGTACTTTGTTGCAGAGACAATTTTGTTCATCGTTGAAACTGCCATATCTGCCACCTCATTGAGAGCATCATGAATATTTTCTTCACCATCTATTTCATTTATCTTCTCAGCAGTCTCCTTCAGTAAACTGAGTCGTGATGTGACATCCATGCGTCGTGAAATCAAATCATCACAGTTTACATTCTCTTGTTGTAGTTGTTTATCAGTGTCATTTATCAAGTCTAGCAGACGACGCTGTTCGGAGTGAAAGTCATGAAGAAGTAGATCTTTCTTGTAACTTCTTCCCTTCTCTGTCATTTTTTGTTCTCTTGTAGAAAGTCTTATATTTTCTGATCCTTCTTGTCCATCGTTCATATCAAGTGGATCCTTTTCCATTTTCTTTCCGTCTTGCTTTTGTTTTTCTGTCGATGTTTTCTACTCTGGAAACCGGTTGGTGACCTCGCCGGAAGGTTGAAGGTCGATGAGTTCGCTTTGCTTCTAATGCGATTATTTACTCTGGAAGCGAGTTTTAACTGTCGCTGCCTCTCTTCCGTATTTTGTTTCCAGACCAACGCTGAGACTGGTGTTATATACCATCCATCCGTCTTTATTTGGAATTACACCGTTAAAACTCGTTGTCCATCTGAAAATTCTCAAAGAGGCAGGCAGCTTATCAATGTGTTCTTCTCTAAAATCGCTTGCTTCATCACTCCGAGACGTGATCTCATTAGTGACGCAGATCTATGCAACACAAATATCCAGCACGTTAGACTGGTTCAATGCGTAAAAAGAAGAAAAATAATTCCCATCAAGGGGAGGGAATTCATTGAATAACTATAAACAATTAACTGACCTTGCGGCAGTTACAGTCTCCGAGAAAAATCCAACGTTAAAGTTTTCGGACGCCCGGACGCCCGGACGCCCGGACGCCCGGACGCCCGGACGCCCGGACGGACGAAACGGTGAGTACATAGACTCACTTTTGCTTCGCATGTGAGTCAAAAATGGACCGACGATGTTGAAGAGTGGACGCAAACGTCACTTCCTGTGACGCATTCCCTTGTTGATGACGTCAAGGTAGAAGCTCGGTGCCCCATTGGATGGCTCTGGGTCTCCATGGCTGTTTTGAAAGACGAGGAAGCAGGACAAGGCAAGGCAAGGCTGTTCCTCAATGTCGTTTTACCAGCACGTCTTGTTGGCAGTACAGCACTGGCCTCATTAGGTACTGGACTTGGAAACAGCTGCATTCGTGCCGATGCCTTCCTTACCTGTGCTGGTAAATCTATCCTCCACTAAACGACTACACGATGCATCATTAAAGCGTGTTTGTTTTTGTTTTTGTTTTGGTTCTTTGGGATTTCTCTGTGTGTGTGTGTGTGTGTGTGTGTGTGTGTGTTTGTTGTTTATTAATTTTGTTGTTGTTTTCTTTTGTTTTTTGTGTATGGAGTGTGTTGTTGTTATTGTTGTTGGTAGGGGGTGGAGGTGTGTGCGTTATTTTGCATCCAACGTTTGGTAGTGTAACTTGCGCTTTTACGATGTTGACAACTTTAGTTAAGGCGACTTTAATTGCGTGCTACCTTTCACCCTCATGTCTCCTTCTTAAAGCTCCGCAACTCTACAACACTACATCGCACACTAACACCGCCGTCTCATCTGCCACACCACATCATCAGCGTACCGTCACTGCCATCTCTACCACCATTGTGCCGAATCATCAGCGTACCGTCACTGCCATCTCTACCACCATTGTGCCGAATCATCAGCGTACCGTCACTGCCATCTCTACCACCACTGTGCCACATCACATCATCAGCATACCGTCACTGCCATCTCTACCACCACTGTGCCACATCACATCATCAGCATACCGTCACTGCCATCTCTAGCACCACTGTGCCACACCACATCATCAGCGTACCGTCACTGCCATCTCTACCACCATTGTGCCGAATCATCAGCATACCGTCACTGCCATCTCTACCACCACTGTGCCACATCACATCATCAGCATACCGTCACTGCCATCTCTAGCACCACTGTGCCACACCACATCATCAGCATACCGTCACTGCCATCTCTAGCACCACTGTGCCACACCACATCATCAGCGTACCGTCACTGCCATCTCTACCACCATTGTGCCGAATCATCAGCATACCGTCACTGCCATCTCTACCACCACTGTGCCACATCACATCATCAGCGTACCGTCACTGCCATCTCTACCACCACTGTGCCACATCACATCATCAGCGTACCGTCACTGCCATCTCTACCACCACTGTGCCACACCACATCATCAGCATACCGTCACTGCCATCTCTACCACCACTGTGCCACATCACATCATCAGCGTACCGTCACTGCCATCTCGACCACCACTGTGCCACACCACATCATCAGCGTACCGTCACTGCCATCTCTACCACCACTGTGCCACATCACATCATCAGCGTACCGTCACTGCCATCTCTACCACCACTGTGCCACA